>VZRS01006357.1:0-35399 GCA_013398055.1 Ifrita kowaldi | reverse complement strand
CGCGGTGCGGCCGGGCCCGCGCCGCACCCCCCTGGCCCCCCAACCTCCGGGCCCGGGGCCCTTCCCGAGGGGAAGGTGGAGGGGCCGCGGCGGCGGGAGCAGCCTGGGCCCCGCGGGCGGGCCAGAGCCGGGCTGATGCCGCGGGTGCGGGCAGGCCCCGGGCTGATCTCCCGGGACAGGTGCAGACAGAGTCCGCGCCAGCCCGGGGTCAGTCTCCGACAAATGTCCTGCGCCGTTTAACGGGCTCGGGCCCGGAATCGCCGAGGCAGAGGCTCCCCCGCGCGCAGCAGCGCAGACTGAGCCTAACAAAGCCCTGTGTTCTGGAGCACTTCCTGCGGGGAGCGAGGGGAAATCACGGCCTCGGCCTCTCCACACGAGACAGGAACGGTTCTAAATAGAAATTACAGTAATAAAACCCTGCCGTGCTAACTCTGAGCTCTTTCCTTTGGCAGCCAGGAGAAATAGATATGATTGTAGGGAAAGACCGAGAGGGTTTCTTCACCAATGGTCTGACCCTTGGTGCAAAGAAGTGCTCTGTGATCAGAGATAGCCTGTATGTCGATGGTGACTGCACAATGGACATCAGGACAAAGAGTCAAGGTGGTGAGCCGACATATAATGTTGCTGTAGGCAGAGCTGGACGAGGTAAGCACCCTTTTCTCTACCTTCAGATCGCTAAATTAGGAATGTGACCCTAAGCATAGACGTCAGCTATTAAGAAAACCAAATTCCTGTATTTAATGGCTAATTTTGGGAAGTGATGCAAGGGGAGGGATGGCAGTGCTCTAGCTGAGTTCTGACTGGGAATTACACTCATCCCCGTTCCCACCTGCACCCCAGCCCGGCACCAGGCTGTGCAATGGTTAACAAGTCCCTGACAAGCAGGAAAAAGCAGGCTACAGCTCCAGGTAGGCTTAGCTGGTATTCCATCACTTGATACCTGAAGCTCAGGAGGGGTCTGTAAATGACAGGCAGTGACTGCAGCTTTCTTATTGTAAATTGCTTGATGAAAAGTTTATTCTGCAAAGATGTGACTCTCATGTATGAGCTGCTCCTACTTAAAGAGTTCTACGCTAACTCTTCTTGCATTTCCTATTGAGCCTGCTGAAGTCTGTCCGGGCAAAAAAAGCCTATCCAGTTTCATACCACTGAGAAATGTGCTTCATGCTCACACACCTGCTCCTTGTGCTCTTCATTTAACTTCCAGTAAAACCTATTACGGGGCAGCTACTCATCTGGGATATAAAATACTGGCTGGGAGTGGTGTGCCTTATTTTGGGAACACCTGGACTAGCATTTTTGGGCTGGCTGTGGAACAGGTTCATGAGTGACAAGACTTTTGCTTATAGATGTAAAACCAAAGGTAGAGCAGGTGTCTGTAGGGATGCCCAGGGCAGGGATGCAGGAAGAGGGTTGGCAGCACTAAAGTGAAACAAGCAGAGTTCTGACTTGTGAAATACCAGTGAGAACTGTCTTAAGCTTTTATGAGTAAATTGCTACGGAAATAGAATCATAGAGTCATTAAGGTTGGAAAAGCCCTCCAAGATCATAGAGTCCAACCATTCTCCCAGTGCTGCCAATGCCACCACTGACCCAGGGCCTCAAGTGCCACGACCACATGGCTTTTAAATCCTTCCAGGGATGGGGACTCAACCACTGCTCAGGATAGCTTGTGCCAGGGCTGGACAACCCTTTTGGTGAAGAAATTTTCATGATATCCAACCTAAACTTTCCCTGGCACATCTTGAGGCTCCGATGTATGATCACACGTAGGTAGACTGGCTGCAGCATCCCCAGCTTGGTGAACAGTCCCTGGCCTGTGGCAGCTCAGTGCTCACTGTGTCCCTCCCCCTGCTGGGGGACACCTGATGGCAGCTCACAGTGGCAGTTGCTGGTGAGGAGCCTCCAGTGTTCCTTTTACCAGACAGTCTGGGACACCTTGCTGGAACTGGGGGAGTGGGGAGAGCCTCAGCACGACAATTGTCCCTGCATTTTGTCTTATGTAAAAAGTGTGGTTTATAGTTGTGTTACTGCATGGAAGGTTTCAGTTCAACTCACCCTTTGGGGTTTTTTACCAGCATCAGGGCAGTTATTGTGGTTCCTATACCAGCAGTGACTGCTGCAGCACAGATCATGGGAATTTCCTTTTGCCACTCTCCAGTCACGCTTGTGCACACACTGCACCCCTGCCCCCACAGGTGTTTAAACTGCATCAAGGATTTCCTTGCTGGGTGATGACTGATGGTGAGAGACACTGTAATGCTTTTTTAATAGCTGGTGGCATTTTTCTTAGTAGTGAACTCTTACAACTTCCATAGTTGGATGAAATCCCTGAGGATAGCTTGTAGCCCTGTCTGTATCCGTGTTTTAACAAAACTGTTAAACTAGCTTAATACCCAAATAGTAAATCTTGAATTTGAGGGTGTTTATTGCACTGCCTAAAACTTGCATTATTTCCATGTCTAACACACTTTTAAAAACTTTTTTTCTTTTCTCTTTCAGTCTTGGTCTTTGTAATGGGCAAAGAAGGGGTCCATGGAGGCGGATTGAATAAGAAGGCATACTCAATGGCAAAATACTTGAGAGACTCTGGGTTCTAGTTGTTAGGCAGACTGTTAAGTATTAGGGGAAGATTGCTATTAAACTTTCCTGGCGGTGAGCTTTAAACCTTACATTCTGGAAACTTTACTAGCAATGCAGGGTGATGGGGTATGAACCTGTGTCTCCTTTGTATCCCTTTGTTGGTGGGGAAAGGTGTTTGGTTTTTTTTTTTCCCTTTAATTCTTTTCATTTCTGTTTTGTTTCCTTGTGTACTCCAGCATTGGTTATAGTCATGGGAAAGGAAGGTGTCCATGGAGGGACACTCAACAAGAAAGCATATGAACTGGCTTTATACCTGAGGAGGTCTGATGTCTGAGCAGCCTCTCCCCATCCACCTAGCAGCTGTCTGCACCACCACCCGCTTGTGCTCAGTGCTACCAGACCGTAGATGGTAGTTTGTGGTTTTTTATTTGCCCATTTCCTACTGTCATAACTCCAGTTCCCCCTTGTTCATCTCTGTAACCACTGTAGGTAACCGAGCCCGTCTGGCACCACCACGATGATGATATGCATGATAACTTGAAACTTGGGAGGGGAACATGCCAAGTGTAGGCTCTGCTTTGTCTTAGCAATTAGTGTGATATTGACAACTAAACCAAGATACTAAACAAGGTGCCGATTGTACAATCTAATTTGATCAATGCCTCTTCAGCACTTTGAGCGAGTCACAGCTCACTAGTCTTCCTTTCACAGAGCATGGTTGGGAGGAAAAAAGTGCATGCATATCTTCACTTCTGTCCCTCTCTTTGTTTCTGTTTTTTAAACCCATGTGTTTGCTTACACCCATTTTTATAGTGCCTGGTTTGTTTAACCAATTTGCCACTCAAAAGCTATTAATGTCACATTAGTTTTGTCATTGCACTTCACTGTAGGCTTAAGTCTCTTAGCGTTTTCTTGATGATGTCTGAAGGTTGTACTGCTTAACAAGTGCAATCACAAAACTAGGAAAGGGTACAGATGCACTTCCTCCCATGACCTTAAGCCACCATCCTAGGGATTCCCCAGACATTCCATCATTACAATAGCTCAGGCACTTTTTTTTTTTTTGCCAGCTCCTGTTCTGTAGTTGACTTGTGCAAGGCTGCCACTGTGGCCACTAGCTAGCCTGGCATAACCAGCTGGAGTGTGTCTGGTTTCAGTTTCTCATAGGACCAATTTTAATTTGCAGCTTGGGGGTCAGGGGGTGGGGGGTGTTGTTTTTGTTTTTTAATATGAAACTGCAATGTCATTGTGGAAAACTGCCACCTTCAGCTACCCTGGGAGCTCTGACTGGCTTCAGTCTTTCTGCCAGATCACTCAGTGGTGCAGAGTTTGGCTGCTCTGAAGCCACTGTTTGGATGAAGGTTGGTAGTTTGTAAGCTAAACTGTCAAAATACCATTTCAAATTTAAAAATCTTCATCTGGCCTGTCACACCCTTGCTGCAGAAATGATGGAGTGAGCTGCCTTGTGCACGAGTCATCTGAAATGTCTGTAACCAAACTCAGTTCAGGCACGGTTCTGACCTGTATGTCCATTGCAAGAACTGCAGAACTCTGTATACTAAAGAATAAATGGGAGATGGTAGTGGTTGGAATAACTGACTTGGCTGTCTTGTGATGAATTTTTTAATATGTATTCTGTGCCATACTATTGTTAAAAAAAAAAAAATGAACTGTTGCTATTGTGAGATGGATTTTAACTGACTCTGAAGGTTTCTTTTGACTGGCACTACCTTAGGGACATTCTAGTATTTGCTTCTATTGTTGGGCCTTGTGGATAATGTACAGATTTAAACAAATTCTTGTTGCTGATTTGTCCATTTCTTTCCCTGCACTTTGTTACATCTGGGATACAGTCTAACTCATCTGATTTAATATGCATTTCAAAAAATGCCATAACTATTAAAAACACCTTGTTTACAGACAGATGAAATAAATTTATTCCAACCAAACAAAACCAGACTATTGGTAATTTTTCCCCCCCACACCCAGAAATCCTCTGAGGCCCTTCAGTGCCTGGCTGGCCACACTAACAGGAGGTCTAAGTGCAGTTTTAAGTTTTGCAGGGCAGCAGTAGTATGATAATATGATAAGTAGTGTGATAATATGACTTCAGTCAAAAACCAGGCAGTCTTTGGGGTAGATCTTAAATTAAGAGATGATTTCTCATCTCTTTAATTCCACATTATCCAGCTCTCTGGTGTGGGTTTCCCCTGCCCTCTGAATGCCCAATATACCATTCCTGAAACAAGCTGAAAGAGACTTCACATAGGACCTGGCAAAGGAGTCTGTGGTGGCCTGCCCAGGTCAGTACATCCAGGGTGGGAATGTGCTCCCCTTACCCAGAGAAGGGGCAGATTTAAAGTCTCCATTACCTTAAAGGATTGCACCTGTACTTGCTACTTTCTGCTGAGAACTCCTAAAAACACAGGCCCAGTGGGATGTGTTGGTGAACCCTGGAGCTTTGTGGGATGGGAGGACAGATCATGGGAGATGAATCTGTAGAAAGGCTCTGCCTTCTTAGGCCCTCAAACTAGTCGGGTGCTTCTGGATAGGACCTGAAAATGCCTTTGTTCTCCCCTCCTTCCCCCACACCTTCATCATCAGTGTCAGCTGCACCTGCTCCTCTGCTTAGCACAAGATCTGGGTCTAACTAAAACCTTCCTATATATAGTGTTCATATTCTCCCACTGCCAAGTGGCTCTGTGTCTGAACTGGATCTCCCAGTGCCAAAGTTAGAACAGACCAACACACTCATAGCGCAGAGCAAATTCCTGTTCAGCGGTAACTGGTACAGAGGATGCTAATCTGCTTCCCTCATAAAACACATGTGAAGCTGTGCTCAGTATCTGAACACAAAGTTGCACTCACCTTTTGACTGCAGAAGTTCGTTTCTTCCTGGTTAGGAGGGTGAGGGCAGCACATTCCCAAAGCTGCTTCTGTGGTAAGGCCAGAGCGGATGGAATTGACTGTAGCAGCACCTCAGAGGCAGAGCAGCTGCTGGCAGCACACACCAGGTACTTGTCATCACATTCCTTAGTGTGACATTGTTCCTTTCTGACCAATTCTCCTCTCTTGAGTGGGTGTATGTCACCTGAACACTTATGCTAGGTTAACAATTAGGTGTTGTTAAAATGACTTTTTCAAATGCATTTGTTGGTGAGTTTTCCCAGCATAAGTGATTGCAGGCACTAGAATTACATAAAAGCGTATTACAAAGTTTAGGGTCAGTTCATGGTTCTGGAATTTGGTTCCAGATTTTGGGGTGCCTGGATTACAATAATGAATAAACATACACACAGCAACAGCAGGGACCTAGTTTACGAAACATCTTTCAGCTTAGTAATTACATTTTCAGAAAACATTTTCCCGTTTGGACTCAGCCAAACATACGCACGATGAAGGGGAATTTTGCCTGGTGGAAATACACCATTACACTGACTGTCATTACCCCATGGCTGCTGGCAGCAGTGGTTTGGAGATGAACCATCCTTTCATTATGATCCTTTTACTGTGCTTCATTGTGCAAAATAAACTTTCCCTGCTCTCAGCCAAGCCCAGAAAACAGATCTGCACTGCAGGGTGTGTGGCTGCACGGAGTGTTAGGTCAGAAGTCACATCTGGGACCACCTCACGTGCCACCGCCTGTCCGGGGTTCCAGCACTGGGGCTGTGGCTCTGCAGGTGCTGCCAGCTGGGTAGGAATTGTTCAGAGCACCCTCGTCCCTCCTTCATGCTCCCCCAGGCAAACTACATGTACATGCTCTGGCCAGTCTAAACTCCTCCTCAAGCTAGAAGTGAACAAAAATGAAGGTTTTCTGCCTAACTCAGACCCCCTGCACGCAGCACTGGACAGTGCAACTCCTTGTACTGTGATTCACAGTATGACGCAGGAAACATCTGCTCAGAGATCCCAACAGTTCCATGTTCTTCATCTTCAAAAGCACTTCAACCTCAGTAATGTAGGCCGAGTACTCAAGGTCTCTCAAGTGATGCAAAAGTTCAATAAACTGCTTTTGATATTTAAAGTGGAAAACATGTTTATTAACATTCTTTCAAGCTTTCCTTAGTCAAGGCCATATAAAAAAATCTCCATTTGAGTATATGCATGGTTTTACTTTCTACATAGTTACAGAGGTATTATATAGAATCTACCTTTTTTGTGATACACTGGTAAGTACTGAGTTCTGTGAGACAGGTGTAAGCACTTGTTTTCAAATTAGGTATTTGAAAAAAACAATTTTTTATATACAATTTAGCAGACTAATGCAGCATAAAATGCTCTTAGTAAGAGGTATATGAGCCAAGGATCAATATAATACTTACCTAAATTTCTTTTTCTATATGGAACAAAACCTCTGTCTCGGTTGTCTCCCAACTGCCACCTCCTCACTGGAAACCAGACAACGAAGTAGTAGCAAGGAGGGACAATTAATGTGCTTATGGTGGACCTGACCTTGTGAATTGCTCAAAACTAAACATATATTCTAGGCTTCCTCATCGTAGGAATTGCTCAACGTAACTGCTTAAACTCAGCTACCATGGCAAACTCCAAAGGATTATTTGGAATCACTGCTTTGAGATAAAAGTGGAATTTCTTCTGCTTTGTTTTGACATACCAGCACACAGAATATTGGTCTGTTCTACATTTTCCTTTCAGCAGTGGTGACAATTTTTAGGAAAACCATACAAACATGCAAATACAGTTTTTGTTGGGCCTAAGGGGTAACACATATCTACATGTAATAAATATTGCTGTCAGGACGACCCAGTTGTAGCTACAAAATAGAAATAGAAGTACTTCCAGACAAATCCCATTTCAACAAGAGACACTTAGAGTCTCTGTGGTATTTCTACTGATATAAACTATTAACATTATTCGTTAGCGTTGTGAAGTCCAGTTTAACTGTTGGTTTTGAGAAGACAGAATGTGTGACTGAATGAGTACCTGAATCAAAAAAATCTACCTGTAATGATTTAACCAGAGTACTACTACATGAACTGCTGCTCCTATCAAAGAAACCAAATGGATTACAGATTAAAGAGATTCCCTATGCAAAGGTTTGTAAATAGCCTTAAGAACCCTTTTGTTCATACACCTATAGGTCATTAGTAGTCTCAGACAGTGTTTGCCACTCTGTACTCCCTGTCCTCACTGGGCTGCAGCTGAACCACTACACTTTCTTCATTCATCCCATTTTCCGCATCACTGCTATCAACATTGTCATTGTCATCCTCCTCATACTCCGAGGACTCGGTCATGTTCTGATGGGAATGGGACTCTGACAGAGCCCCGAAGGACTGTGTGCTGACCGAGGCCAAAGGTCTGAGCAGAGGAGTGTTCTCAGACACTTCATTCTCCTCTTGGCTGCTGTCTGTCTCCGAGTCAGAGTCCCCCTGGGAAGGAACCACTTTCTGCTTACACACAGGACAGGTTTTTTTTGTTTTTGTCAGCCATGGGTCCACACACTTGCAGTGATACGCTGTTAGAAAACAAAATAAAAGGACATCATTATCACAGTGAAAAGGACATGGAAATCTGCTAAACCATGTTTTTCTTCAGTGACACGGGAGAATTTTAGAATTGAAGTCACAACAGAATTCTAGTCCCAAGTTTCTTGGCACATAGCCTGTACCAAAACACCTGATGATTAGGATCTCAGTCACGTGGGTATACGCAATGAATACCTGTGCTCTCTACTGAGTGGATGAGCGCAGTAGTACAACAGGCCACATTTGACAACAAACTTTAAAGCTTTTTGAGCCATTTCATCCCTTTGCAGCAGGCATGCCCACCATCATCATCCTCACATTGCCTCTCACCTCCACACCAACACGTATCAAAGCACCTCATTATTAAATGACATTACCGCATGATTTTGTGGATCTTAAATTAGGTCTGCAACTGACACTGCAACTAGACTGGCCGTGTTTAAAAAAAAAGTATTTAAGTGCCTTATTTATGGTATTAAAAACTCAGCTCTTCTTCCTAAGAAAGACTTCTACTTGGCAAAGAGCTCATATTTACATAGGCCAGCAATGTCATGTTTAGTACCTGGTCAAGCACACTGGCAACATGTTCTCCACACGAACTGATGGTGGTGGTGTTCAAGTTAAGTTACCTCTGTAGTCCCCCACTGGGAGAGACGCCATGGACCTGTTCTTTCTCTTCTGAGAATTCCTTGTGGGTCAGACTAGTTTGAAATTGGTTTTATGACTGAGGTTCTAAAAAGCTCCGCCTGTCACCTGCTGTGCTGGCTGTGTATAGAAGGCTGTAACATCTCTGCAGTGGGTTGGACTTGAGAAAGACTGACACAGGGAAAATATTTCACTAACTGACTTCCAAGTGCAGTCAGGCAGTCGTGTGCATGGCTGCAGACTCCAGGACAGACTCATCCCTTCAGCTGCACCTCCAGGTCACCAAGAGCTCAATTTTGTGGTTTACTTGTTTTGGGGAAAGTGAAAGCCAATTTTTTAAAATGGAGAAAGTATTACAATGAATATGGCTATTTAAGGGACAGCATTAAGCCCAGATTTTCTTTCATGTGTACATCCAAGGAAAAATGCAAAGTGGGAATGCTAGCTTTTTAGCTTTTAAAAAGAGAAAGCAAGTTTTCACTTTTCCCACTTTGTACATTCATTCTTGAATATTAGCAAAAAGAAATTTTATAAATCACTCGCTAAATGTATTCTCTGTTGGTTTTGGACAATATTTTGGAAAGCTGTTTTAATCTAAATTCAAACCTAAAATACGGCTGCTTACCATGAGAGCATGGAAGGATCCTGAGCTTGTCTCCATCCTCATATTCATCCAGACAGATGGCACACACATCATATTCATCTCCTACAGCATGTAATTGAGAATTAGTTTGACTTTAAAGGACTGGCAGCAGACCCTCCTGACACACACATGGGCTCTCCTAGCTTGTTTCTCAGGCTGAAGGAACCACCACTTCCCCCTGCCCACGCAGGGCAGTTCCTGCCAGCTGCAGAGCTACTGCTGAACTTTTCACATCGCTGAGACCAGAGCTCATCCACTTAAGGTTAATAAAAATATTTTAAACTGTGTGAAGTGCTATCTCTACAATATTTTCTCATGCTTATTGAAAGTAAGATAAAAGGATTTAAAACACAGCATTCACTTTACTATACAGGTTTTAATACATTATTGACAAAACTTAAGGCAGAAAAATAGCAACAAAGAAAACTGGATAAAAAATAAGAATAATAATCAAGAATGACAGTGTGGCTGCAGGAGGAAGTTCAGTGTTTTGTAACTCAAACTTCAGAAACAGGATACACAGCACCGACAGTACTGACACAGTGTAGGTTGGTGTGGTATGTTATATGACCAAAGAAGAGACAATTTCTAGAGGTTAATGCATTCCCATTTCATTTTTTTGGTCAAGGGTTTTACAACATGCTCCTTCCATCAGTTCCCATGGCTCTTTCCCTTTTCCTGAAGACAATGGCCTCCAGAGCTGCTCCAGTCCTGCAGTGGCTTCAGCCCAGCCACTTGCTTCCCCCAAGGGACAGAAAAAAGGGGCGGAAGGAGAAAAGTGAGAAAACTTTGAGAAAAAGATAGTTCAATGGGTAAAGCAAAAGCTGCACACAAGCAGAGAAAAATAAGAAATTCATTTCATGATAGGAATTCATGCTTCCTATCAAAGTTTTGAGACCAAACATTATCCAGAGAGCACCTGGCACAGCAGAGAGAAATCTGTAAATCTGGAATAATGGCACATGAATTAAATTTAGTACTATAAGATGCAAGTTACATCCTTGGGAATTTTTAGCTGAGATTTCATCAGTTATAAACATTTGAGAAGAAACAGGGTGCAGTGATTGATTGCTAGTATTCCTAATGTGATACAAATGGGAAAAAGAAAACTGCTGCAGTAGGACACATACAGAGCAGTCCTCCCAGAGGTATAAGTACTGTTCAGCCCTCAGCATAGCCCTCCACATCCCTCAAAGATTAATTTAAACAGAAACAAAGAAAGATTATGATCACACAGCAGAGAAACTACTGTGCAAGGAAAATAATTTTTAAGAGCCTGATAATTTAAACCTAGCAATCTGAGGGCTGAAAGAGGATTCGGCCTTCTCTATAAACACCACAGAGAAAGAATCCCATGGACAGAGAGAAGCTGAAGGCAGGGAAGGGGGAAGACCATCATCTGATCAGGAATCATCAGGTTGGACGTGAAAATAAAACTTGACCACTGGAACAGCGATACTCTGAACCAGCCTTTCAGGACACTCAGCCAGCAATTCCAGTAATGGGACAAACCTCGCCCTTTCCCTAAATCTAGTTTTATGTCAAGGCTTTAGATGTGCGACACAAATTCCTAAGAGAACAGCCATCTGGAAGGAGATGGAAATGGGCTCCCAGAGCTGCATCTGAATGCTCAGACAGTAAAGTTTCCTTAACATCTGCAAAAGTTGGAGAACTCTTCTTTCATATACCTCTTGAATTCAGACCCTTCCGGTGCTGCTACTTTCTGTCTCCTGATAGTACTTCTCTCATTACACCATGAGCATTGTATTCACACAGCTGAACCTGACTGTCCTAGTGCAGTGCTGGACAGTGATGTCTCCCCTGAGGCAGCCACCTGCTCCTGCTGCATGCTCCCCTGACCATGAAGTGTTCTTTAGATGTGCAAACCCCGAAAACAACCAGCCTGGCCCAGCCCGTCTGTACCCATCACATGGCCATAAGCACGCGGCAGCAGCTTCCCCATCACTTTACGGACACATCTGGTTGAAGGACTGGACATTCACAGGTTCAAGTGCTCCCCTTCATGTTAGTCCATCTCATCACGTGGGCAGTTATCCGTCCAACACGTGGTGCTGGGTGCCTGTGCCCTGGTTCCACACTGTGCAGCAAGGAAAGGCACCAAGGACAGTGCCTCAGGGAAAAAAGGGGGTGTGGCCCACCTTGCCTAAGGTTGGACACCCCAGATACATCCTCCAGTACTCTGGGGGGATCCAAAGAATAGTGCTGGAAAGTGACAGCTATTCTCAAGCAGGCTCATCTCCCCAGGGCATCCCCTGGCCAAAACCAGCAGCACCCTCAAAAGAAAATGACACAGCAGTGGAACTTCACACTCGTGTCTGTGACAGGTAGGTACAGGTAAAGTTTCCTGCCACCACAGGTATTTCTCCTACTCCTGCCAACACTGCAGTCCGGGCCCTCACCATAAAGCAATGTGCAACAAACCCTTGTCCCTGTTGCGCCAGCAGCGGCCACAGTGTCCATCCGCTGCATCCCACCCACTCCTCGCCTCCCACAGATCATCACACCTGCAATTAACCAGTGCTATTCCCAGGTGCCTTCTCTCCCTGTGGCTTGGGGAAGGGAGGCAGATCCACACAGCACCCGAGATCAGGGACACGGGCCCTCATTGGTACCCAGGCACACAGGATTTCTTTCTCCTGGACTAGTTCACAAGCTGTTTCAGCTCCATGACCACATGCCCCTCAAGATCTAATTTAATTTCTAAAAGGGACACTTTTAAGATATCTTTTTCTCAAACTCCCATTACTCTAATTTAGAAGCTAACTCAGAACCACCAAAAGAATCATGAAAAAATGAAGTATGGACATAGCTGCAAAATAAGGTATCTTGCCTAAATAGACTGTGTATGGAGAGTATTTAGTAAGCAAAATTACCTTCTAACTACTTGGTACACATAAATGAAAAAGAATCTTTTCAGAAATACAGGATTACCTATCCACACACGTATGTGTGCTTTGAGCAACGCAGAATGAAAAACTACAGCTGAAACTTTGGCAGAGTTTCTGTTGTGTTTTCTCTATTAGACCATAACGAACTGTGCAGTCATGCAGATGGTTCAGTAATTAACAGTAATTAGACCACTTATAATCCCATTTTCAGGGAAAAAAATAATCAATTTAGGAATACATAATAAACTGCAGAACTTCACTTACTGTGACAAAGCTCTTTAAAAGTCATTGAGACACACCCATCACCCACTATTGCTCAATCACATGTATCTGCATATATGTCCACAAAAAGTCAACACATGTGATACTTGAAAATATGCATTTATGTAAAATAACATGCCCTCTTGCAGCTTACTACTTGTCACATGTTTGGGCTTTTTACCCATGTGTACACTAAGTAGTTCAAAGACAACTGTATGAAGTTGAGCTCCTCTTTCACACTGACACCTAACAAAACCATTTTCATTTTTTAAATCTTGTGGTTATAACAACACTCAAATTCTGGATTTTTTTATCAGATACCTCACCACTCATTACAATTGCAACTTTTGAAACCCAATGCAGAAAAAAACTCCTCCATTTATGTCTAATTTCTTGATAACATCTCTCCCACAGCATTCTATCTTCCCTAAATTTATGACATTTTCTTTTCTGCAGGAGTGAAAGGCTACACGGTTTAATTTCATTGCATTTCAGATCTAAAAATCATTTCAGTCTTGGCCCAGACTCCATTTCAGGTGAAAGTTAAGATACCTTGGAAATAATATATATATTTATGAGGATAAATTCTGTAATACCAATTCACATCTAAGCTGTTTTCTTCAGAACGTTCAGATTTGCTACCAATCATATTACAGGTGCAGTGAACAGCTCTCTTCCGCTGTCTTCACTTTTGTTATAAAGACATCATATATGAGATCTCAACTCCCACTGACTTTTGTGTGACCAAAACAAACCATTTTGTAAAGAACCACAACACAGCAACTGCTCCAAAACTCTTTTAGTGTAGAAAACAGATTTTTATACAGTCTATGTTGCATTCTGTGGAATCACTCAAAATGAAGTCTGCTGATTAGAACTGTGCAGAAAGCCAACTGCACATATTTTGTTACTGCATTCCCTACTCACCACAGAGATGTTCGCAACAGCAAGTATCTTGGTATTAAATTTGAATTGCTCTTGCCCTCACAAAAGTATTGTGATTGACTGAAAGGATCGCTCCTCTAGGAAGGTAAAGAAATTACACCCTCCAGGTAGTTTTGTTTCTATACTCTACAATATCAGGAAACTTATATATCACTAATATTTACCAGTTTCCAGACTAATAATTATAGAATCATTAAACAGACTGAGTTGGAACGTCATCTATTCCACTACCCTGCAGCGAGCAGGGACACCTTTTGCTAGATTATGTTGCTCCGAGCCTCATTCAGCCTGGCCTTGGAAAGTTTCAGTGATAGGGCAGCCATAAGCTCTCTGGGCAACCTGTGCCAGTGTGCCACCACCCCCACTGTAAAAAACTTCCTTTTATCTAGTCTGAATCCACCCTCTCTCAGTTTAAAACCATCACCCCCTTGTCTTATTGCAATAAGCCCTGTTAAAAGGTCTGTCTCCATCTTTCTTATCAGCCAGATCTTTTCAGGCACTGGAAGGGGTCTAAGGACTCCCTGGAGCCTTCTCTTCTCCAGGTGAACATCCCCAGCTCTCTCAGCCTGGCTCCAGAGCAGAGGGGCTCCAGCTTTCAGAACATATTCATGGCTTTCTCTGGATCCCCTCCAGCAGATCCACATCTGTCCTGTGCTGATGATTCCAGAGCTGGATGCAGCACTGGAAGTGGCAGCTCCAAATAAAGGAAATACTGCAACACAGCAGCTGCTGTGGTCACTGGTAATGGGAGTACAACAAGGAACTTTAAGGCAATTTCTGCACTGATTATTTTTTAAGCAGTGTTTTAATGCCCAGCCACAGTCTGTTCTGTTCCTATTAAAGAAGTATTAGAACTCCTCTATTTCAGCGAGAACAGGGTCAAGCCAAACGTTTTGTATGCTTTCACTCCAAACCCTAACAATCTATTTCAAGTGTACTCAAAATTACCTCTGAAACTTAATATGCCTTTGATTTAGAGGGTTCTTTGGTGTTAAAAACAATTGGGTCCAATTAGTTAGACAAAGAATGATCCACTTGCCTTTCTTAAACTTATGTACGGGAAGTTTCTTAAGTTGATCCTTCCTAAGCCGATTCCTTCTTGCTCTGTGTCTGTCCTGAACAAATTTTGTTATCTGGAAACAGACACAAGATAACATGAACAGTATGTTAAACCAATAAAAAAACAATAGAAGTTTTGATTCATGAAGCTATGCAGTAAGTTGGTCAAAAGGGAACTCCAGCTAACATAGAATAACCTCTTCCGTTACCTGAACATAAGGATGAAGCCAAACAAGCCTAAAGGATGTTCTCCACAAACATGGCACTTGGAACTGAGAACGCACGTTTGGTAAGTTGGGATATGCTCTCAGTGTGCAAGAGCACAAGGACAGGTAACTCTGTATGGGGCCAAAAAGCAAGCACTTGTGGAGCGTAAGATTGGCAGTGTGGACAATTCGTACAAGCAGTTACGTGCTAGGGAGAACATCCAAAAGGCTCCTGATACCCCTTTGACAAAATTCTGCACCTGTTTATTTCATTGAGAAACGAAATGATTACAGGTAAGCATGGTACAGATACGTGCAGTACACACAGCTTTGCTCTTCCTTTACTGTATACTTTCCTTTAACTTCAGCGCGTGACAGTTTCCTGATGATTTGAAAGAAAAAAAATTATTAAAAGAAGAAACTTACCATAAATATGACGATGAGGATAAGACAGATCCCTACTATTATTAGGAAAGGGATTAAGTAGTACTCCAAAGGAAGACTGAACTCTGGGATTAACACAACATGGCCACTGTAGGGAGGAAGAGATAACACTTTCTAAATTAAGGAGAATTTAATGAACAAGTTGAAGAACAAATACAATTTAAAAAAACCCAAAAAACAAAAGATTGTCACTAGACACACTACAGGAATCCTACCTGTGTGCAACAACAAAGAAAATTTAGTCCTTACCCACACAATATAAAGCCAATTAAATAAAAGGATAAAATTGTTTTTTTGAGTTAAAACTATTTACTGACCTCAATCAATTCTAGAGAAAGTAGGAAAACCACCTCATGGCTGCTTTGACAGCAGAATGAAAAAAATATAACATGACTATCAAAAGATACAGTGAAATCATTCTTATTTACTAAAGCATTGCAGGTTGCTCTCAGGCACAAGATTTCACCTGAAACACCTATAACATCTGTCACCATAACATCCTATTTTAAGGCCACAAATATTCAAAAGAGACAACGATCTAATGCAAGGAGTAACACAGCTGCATGTGAGTTAACCTACCCTTTTTCGTAAGTAAACTCCTCTTTAAGAGAATTAGCTGATGTCTCACCAATAAAGACAGAAGGAATGTCAATCTTCTTTAAAATCTCAACTGTGTAAAAAAAAGCAGGAAAATAAAACTATTATTACGTGGACAATCTATGGGTACTCAAGATACACAACCTGAACATTATGAGACTATCACAACAGGAAGACATATAGTGACATACAGACCAACGCACATGCATGTTACAGCTTTACTTCATATAAGTACTATTATTTTTCCTACACAATTTCTAGGGAATGTATTGCAAGTAGAAAAATCAAAATTCCTAATGGAATAGTTAAAGGGAGCATAAAACCAAAATATGTTGACAAAAGAGGATCATAATTTTAACCAGAACACCATTCTTTACTCATATTCAAGCAAGTCACACAGTTCCATTGATTTCCAGAATTTCTGGAAACTTACATGATTTTGTGATCTGGTTCTATAAGTTTTAATTAATCTGTCTTCCCTCCTTTTCACCCCAAACATAAATAAACATACTGGAAACAACTGTGGCTAGATAAAGTCAAAAAGAAGAAAATTAACAAGTCCCACATCTTTATTTCAGTCCCAAGAAACTGGATGAACTGTTCTTTTCTCTGTTTACCAGTGAAGGCAGTAATAAATGAAAACTTATGGAAAGATAAATCTCATATTCTAGAAAACCTTCTCCTCAGCTTCACTTTTTATTGATTTTTCCCCTAATGCTTCACATTTAAGGCTCAAAGTAACCTGAGTTTAGTCCATCTCAAAGCAGTCAGGTTCCCCAAGGCAAAAGCACACATGGCTGAACATCACCTCACACTATGAGGTCTGTGTTTGTTGTGGACTTGTTCTACGTTTTGGTTACTCAGTGAAACCTGAAAATAAGATTCACATGGGTTGAGAATTCATTAAACCCACTTTCACGTAACTACCTGGGCTACTCAGCTGCCATTTAGTTTGTCAAAGTTCATTCCTACTTTACTCAATGGCATTTCCACTGGAAAAGAATTTATTTTCCTCTTATTTATTTTCCTATTCCATACTGAACAAGTTGAAAAACTGAAGAAAATAAAGAAATGCCACAAAGAAAGCAGTAACAGCACTAGAACACAAAGCTCATACCACAGAACAAACTCAACATTCTGACTAGATAGCAAGATGTTCTGAACATATTCACTCCATGAAGGTTAAAACTGGAACAGCTAACACAAGAACAAAATAGTAAATGGTGCACTGGTCTTTAAATATTCTTTTCCAACTGAAAAACTGAAAGTAAGTGCATGTGATATGCTAGAATCCATTTGTCCAGAGAACAGGAAGATGTACCCAACAGTGCAACAACAAACTGGAATGACTATCATGGATGAACTTCATGATCTTAAAAGTCTTTTCCAACCTAAAGGGTTCTATGATTCCAAATACTAAAATGTCATATTTTAAAGTTTGATTTCCTTCCAAATGCGAGTTTTCTACTTTCCTATATTTCTACTTAATTAACAACATATCAGCTATTTTCCACATCAGTAATATAATCTAGCCCAGAACACCTGAACTAAAATTTGAAGGAAAACCAAAAGAAACATTCAGAGAAGGCACAAGTGAATGTATTTGTTCCTATGCAAATATCTCCTGTTACTAAATCTTAAAAGCAGGAGGAGTTCTATGGGTTTTTTGTTTAGCTTGGTTTTCGTTTTTGTTTTGGTGGTGGTGGTGGTTTTGTTGTTGAGGTTTTGAGGGGTTTTTGGTGGTGCTGCTGTTTCCAGTGGGTGAAATGACATTCAAACAGGAGAGAAGAAGTGATACCTGTACTTACTGTCGTTGGATCCCATGCTTATGAGGTCATCAGAATCAACATTGTGAACTATAGCTGCCTTGTATCCAGCTCTCTGGGCATTTAAGACCTGTAAGCCACACAAAATACTTACTAGAAAGACTATTGCTTCCAAATACAGTAACTTGTCTGTGCTTTCTGAGATAAGGTACACTTTGACAAAGTGATTAATATGAACATAATTTGCACTTATAAACCAAGTGTCACCTTTCAAAGCAAAATCATATAATTATTCTTATACTCATGTAGTTATGTTATTTTTTTAGAAAGCCATTTTAATACTGTCTGCAGATAGACTATATATATTAAAAATAGAACTTAAAACTTTCTATGGGTAGTTAAACACATTTGACTGTAATTGAAAATAAAGGCACTAACTTACTTTGGTAATCTAGAAATTACCACTTGATAGTTCATGAAGTCAGATGAGTAGTATCTTTTCTGTGCTTTAGAGATGTGGAATACCTTGCCTGAAAGCCCAGGTATAAGAAGCTTTCTCATGGAGAAGTGCAAAATTATAACTACGGGCACAAAACTATTAACATCCTGTGTACCAGTTACATTTCTAATATAGACTCACCTTTTCGTCAATACAAGGAAAACCCGAGGTCCGTGTAAATGGCATTTACTGCAGTGACTATTACCAACCTAAACTCAGCTAAATTACAACTGTTCATCTTGGATATTGCTTTTACCGCATCCACCACAGAATAAAAATCTCCTCACAAGCTGCAAAAAGCACTTGGAGCACCTTGAGAAACTTTTGGGTTTCATCCCAACACCACCTATTTTCTTCCAATATTGCTAATGACTATATTTCAAACAGCAGAACAATGTTATTGGAAAATGCAGAATACAGACCCCTTGAGAAATCCCAATATTACAAAAAACAAACAAACAAACAAAATCCATTTAAGATGTTAACATACATACATACATGGTTGGGAGTTTGGCCAATATTGCATCACCACAGAAAATATCCATAGTACATACATAAAGAAATCAATAACTATGTACCTGCAGTTGTCATTTTCAACATAAAACAGAAGGAGAGAGAAAACTTTCGATTTTTGTTAAAATATGCATTCTGTCAGTCAAGTAGTCGATGGGTAATTCAGCTCACATCTCAGC
Source organism: Ifrita kowaldi (assembly GCA_013398055.1). Classification (NCBI taxonomy): domain Eukaryota; kingdom Metazoa; phylum Chordata; class Aves; order Passeriformes; family Cinclosomatidae; genus Ifrita; species Ifrita kowaldi. The sequence goes on along the minus strand of VZRS01006357.1, from coordinate 16,661 downwards.
ACACATGCCACTTTCTGGCAGAAACTTTAAGGGAAAATGCTGTACTACGCATGCAATTATATAATGCAATATTGCAAGAGTATTAACAACATACGAAAGATGTGGATTTGCAGGGCACAGAGTATGCAGATACCCATGCTCGCCTTGGAAATGCTGATCCACTTGCTACTTTGCTCTTTGTCTAACAAGAAATGAGTGGGAACCCCCTTTCCTATCAACATACGAAATATAAAACATAACCAAAAATTCTTACATACAGAGCTAATGTGACATAACCCTTAAAGGACTGACTATGGAAATCTCTCAACAGCAACATCGAAACCTTCCAAATTCTGACCTGTTCCTTTAACCATGTCTCCAGAAGCAATACTGTCCCATCAGTGTATGGACAACAATTAGACAGACAAAGAGGACATGAAAAAAAGCAAGTAGCAATTTGCCCCCCTGTCTTTTCCTACTGAGCCATATGCACATGCAGTGGCAGGATCCCCAGGACAGGCTATGCGCCATTCCCAAGTCTGATGTGAAGGCAGATTACATGCAGTGAACCTGCCTCTGCAAGTGCAATCTACAGTCCACGTAGAATTTATATGCTTCAATTACCACATAACTGAACCTACCACACAGCTGCAAAAGCAAATCCAGTTGAATCTCCTTTTAGTTCATGAAAGTCAACAACAAACTGAAGAGCCCTGTTTTCCTTAAGACATCCTTAACTGCCCCATTGTATCAGATTAATTTCCAAGAAAACCATAGTCAAACACAAATCATTCTAATTTTGCATTTTTAAAATCATAGAATGTTAAGGGTTGGAGTGGATCTTAAAGATCAAGTGGCTGGAGCATGTCCAGAGAAGGCAATGGAGCTGGGGAAGGGTCTGAAGCACAAGGAGGGCTGAAGGAGCTTGGGGGCTCAGCCTGGAGAAAAGGAGGTTCACAGGGGACCCTCTCACTCTCTACAACTCTGACAGGAGGGTGCAGCCAGGTGGGGGTAGGGCTGTTGTACCAAGCAACTATCAGTAAGTAAGACCAGGAGACATAGTCTTAAGCTGTGCTGGAGAAGTTCAGATTGGACATCAGGAAGAATTTCTTCACAGAAAGGGTGATAAAACATTGGAAGGGGCTGCCCAGGGAGGTCGGAGAGTCTCCATCCCTGAAGGTGTTTAATGAAAGACTGGACATGGCACTCAGTGCTCGGGTGTAGTTGACATAATGGTGTTTAGTCATAGGTAGATTATTGGCTGGACTTGGTGAGCTCTGCTTTATCTGTCTGGAGACAATAAAATTCTCCCTCCCCTTCGTATCAATATCTATTCCACTGTTAGCGATAGATATTTTTCTGAAGCACCAGTAAACTCTGAAACAGAGGGTGGGGGGAAATCAAATCTTACCTTGACATCAAAGTTGCACTCCAGCCTTCGGATTAACACAATAAAAGCACCAGAGGAGTTGTCTCTCAGAGGAGGTGGGGCTATAGGCTCACATGCATTCTCTGGTTTGGAATTTATTAGAAATCCCTAGAAAACAGGAACAGAAACAGAAGCTTCATTTCTCTTTAACAAAAGGGGGTTGACAGTCAAGTATATGGAAAGAAAACTGCACATTTTCATACACTAGCTAAACAAATTCTTATTATCAGCTCAGTTCTATACCATAGCAAGATTTCTGCTACTTCCCTGACCATATATTTTGATTCATCAGAATCTTTGTCTGTCAAGAATTAGAAAGTTTGAAAGAAAATACAGTTTTTCTAATCCCATCACACTCAGACTTTGCAGTGTAATTCAAGAAAAAAGATGGCATATACTACATTAATATAGAGTAACTATTATTCTAACACATATGGAGACTAATCAAGAAATCAGAAGTACAGTAGCCTAAGAAGCACCAACACAAGCTCAGAACTCGCCAATTAACAACAGAACACAAGCAAAGTTCCATGTGTGACCCCAGCACTGACCTGGCATGCAAAATAGTTGGCTTGCTATGGTAAGCAAAGATCACTCAACAAGCTACAGCTGAAAGCTTCACAGAAGTAGGAAACTCGGGCAGTATCAACTTTGAAGCAATCTTTCATTTGTTTTTAGGTGGCTGAGCTCTCCACCACTGACAATGTTGAAGTAGAAACTCTCCTAACCTCACGCTTTACATCTGCTGAAAACTTCTACAGCTTCTCTCACAAGAAACACGCTCGCCTGAATATGGGATGTGCTGGCATGAGTTCCACTCCCCAATGCTGTGAGTTCAAGGCTGACTACTCCCTCCAGCCCTCCTCCCCAGTGCCAGAACTACTCCGTACTGCCATGCACGACAGTGCCAGTAGCACACGAGGCACACTGCACAGCACTGCCTGTCCAAGCTCTGAAGGGAGTGGGCTGGCCATTTTCCCTCTGGTAGAATGGGCTTGCTTCCTTGGTCGGCTCTCTAGATCACCTGACAAGGAGCTTCTTGATTAACTAGATTAATGTTAGTTAATTAATTATTAGGTTGGTATTAACTAGTCTCCCCTTTGTTAAGTCTCTTCACAACATATTGTGATACCAAACTACAGAAAAATCCAGACTGGACACCCAGAGAAGTTTTGCCTACCCTTCACATGAAATACCTCTCTTCAGAAAATCACCTTCCTGGATCTTGTGCATGATAAGGTCACAGTGTGACAGAGGCTTTCTAACACTAATGCAACAGAACAGCATTTGACAGACGAATATTCCTACCAGACTTGCAAATTATCATATGGCTAAAGAGAGGTAAATTGCCAAAAAAAAAGAATATAAGTAGTGTGTTTTATGCAAATAAAGATCATGAGAACTTGCACTGCTGTGGGCTGAAGAAATTATTGCCACGTGTCTAGATATATCCTAAGCTTTCAGTTTTCACTGACAGCTTTAGATAGAGATGTCATCAGCTGTTTAGAAATATATATAATAAATATATAATTACATATCAATGTACAAGTTAACTGTCAGTTTAAATATATAGAATATGTGTAAGTTTTTATACACAATTTATATACACAAACATAACACACAAATATATATGATAGAATATATATACACAGTGTATAGTTATATGAACCATCAGTTCAAACATACTTTTAATTCTTTATATATAATCTTATACTTTAAAAATATGTTATTCATAAAGTTTACTTACAACATAGAGAAGAAATTTCATTTTGAGGCATTTAGTTTTGCAATAATATCACTTTTGGCAGAGAGGCTGCACCAGCAATCTTGTTCTTTGCCAAGTTTGTCGTGACAGGCACAACACTACAAAGTCTGTAACAATCTAAAGCAATAACCACTGAAAATTTTAAACTGAGTTGCTGACAGCCAAATGTAGTGTGCTAAGGTTCCCCAATTCATACAGCACACACTGCTGGACTCACTGTACATGGCTCCATGCAAAGCCTTTTCTCGGCTTTAACTAGACTGGCCCTTGGGGAACCGACTGTGTTCTGTGGAGAGGTTTTACACGAATCACACAACACTGTGTTACAGATCAAGAAATGCATCTACAGAAGCCAAAGGCCAGCTATGACTGGATCACCTTGTCCTTAATGCTACCATACATTCTTAACTGTCTATAATCAAGGAGCCATTTAACTGAGGAACACCTACATTTATGCTTTGGTACCAGTTACTATAGAATTTGACAGTCTGTGTTTTACAACTTGCATACTAATAAATCTTAATCACAAGCATTGAAAGAGTATACCACTTGCATCCTATTGTAACAAATATCATAGCATTTTTAAAAAGTAATTAAAATCTTAATGCAAAGAAAAAGTTTTAGTATAATATTCAGGTCTAAAATGCCATCATTTCTACACATGTGATGATATCTACCTTAATTAAGACACAGAGCTCTCTAACACTTAAAAAGGTCAGAATCAAAGCTCCTTACACCTATTTTTGGTGTATTAAATTGGCTCACTACTTGGGTAAATCACTTAATCACCCTCTGATTCTCAATATAGTCAGTAAACAACTACACAGCTTTAACACACCTTCTCCCCACGGTAACACCCACTGGGCATGGAAACGAAGCCTGCTTGAGGGGAATTGCAGAGAAATTCCTGAGTTACAGGAATTCTTACAGTACTTCATTACCCTTTGGGATTAAAAGGGCAACATGGATATAAAGAGTGATCCACCCTTTTACCTTAACACCAGCTTCTTTTTTTTTGCATAGTGGTTACTCTCAACACTGCAACATTAACAATGCTGCAGAGGCAGTTTTGGGGCCATACAGGCTACAGACAGAGGTAACACAACAGCAACTCCCTGCCCTCATGGGCTATTCATGGTCTTCATAGGGGTGTATATGATACAGACTCCCCTTCTCCAGAATTTGGAAGGTGTTCTGCCTAAATTTTTGTATAAGAATTCTAAGCTGCAAAAGCATACACATCTCAGTCATAAACTCTCATACACTGTTCAAAGAAGACAGCAAGACAAATAAATCACTGCCACATGACTGATTCCATGTAGCCGCTTCCACAGCAAAAAAAAGTACGGAAGCCTGAACTTCCCACAAGCCCTAAACTGCCCGGATTGCCAGACAACCGCCCTTCTCGCAGACAAGCGTTTCAATTGCCGGAGTGGAACAGAAAATACATTTTATCCAAAATGAACAAACTTACTAACACTGACTGTACAAATGTGACTCTAAAGGAAACAAATGGTTCCTGTCACTGCAGAGCACCTCAGGTTAGGCAGCCAGAAAGAAGGAGCGTGCCCCTTGGTGCTGAACTTGGCACAGCACACCAAAAAGCATCAGCTGCATAATCTCAGCAACAAACAGCCTCAGAGAATGTGAAGACTACAACTGAACTGGATATTCATCTGGCTTTTAAGTACTTTTCTAAGCAACAGGACTATGACACCAGTTCACAGTGTTAACACCACTACATGTAGTTTATTTTTAAACAACTTAGGTTCTACCTCCTCTATCTTATATTACAGAGATACAATGAATAAAAGCCTTCACACCAGCTACTACTGCCACCAGTATGTCTGGACAGCTACTACCTTAGCAGAAGCCAGAAAGAGCAGAATGTGCCTTATCATTCCTGTCTAAGGAAGATGCATTTATTTAACCTTTCATAGTTCCTTCCCATTTTACTTTCAACTTAATCTCTCTCCTGTTAATTTCACTCAGTCCACCTACACATCTCCCTGTGTTCCAAGTGAAGGTACTGACCACACTACAGACATGAAAAGTAATTATCCTGCTGTACAAAACATTCTTGCTGCTGTATTTCAGAAGACATCGGGTCTTCAGAATTTCTAATCCAGCGCAAAATAACAATAAAGCCTAACCTGTATTCCCATGGCCATATCCATCTTGGACAGTTTTTGCACATTAATCATTTTGCATGAAGTCAATATAGTTTTTCCCTTTCCAGTTCCATTAACATTTGCAAACCTTTACATATTACTTCAGTCTTCTCTAATCCTAGGTGCATTTTACAATTTCATGTTATAAAGATTTATATGTTTTTCCATGTCAATGAAAATGGGATTAAGAAAATTTTTTAAAAAATTTAAAAGCCACATGTATATTTTTTGCTAATTCAATAGATGAGCACTTTCTAAGCGCCTTCTCTTGACAGTATTATGACCAGTTCTCAAGTCACGGCCCAGCACCCCTAGCCCAACATGATGCTATTTCAAGAAGTAAAGGCACTCTAACAGAAAAGTAACAAAAGCGTGCATGTGTATCTGCATTTCCCCCACTTACTGATACAGAGTAAATTAAAAGAGCACTAGTGCAACCCATCCTTGAAGGAGCACTGGAAGAATGGAGGGACCTTCTCACCTGCTATGGGGTATGGATTGCAGTTGAAATGAAACCACGTAAGGAGAGGGTGCAGGACCAATCACAATCCCTGTCCCTGGCCCCATTGCTGGGCACAACGCACAGGCGCCATGGCAGAGCTGCAGCCCCTGACCTTCTCAGCAGCTTGAGAGATGCAACAAGAGTAGCGAACTGACAACAGTTGTAACTTCCCAAAAAACCGAGCTACAATTGCTTTACGCAGCACACAATGCGGGCCACACGCAAGGAAATAATCTCTCTTGCCTTGCCACCCTTCACAATATGAAAGGGCTTGCCAACATACAACTGTATGGAGACAATGAATCTTCCAAATATGTTTTTCAAAAAATTGTATCAGCACAAAATTAAGTCTGGCATCTGCTGATTCCAGCGCAAGGTAACTGACATCACGTATCAGTATTGCCATCAAAACAGAGAAAACAACAGTCTACCAAACTTACCTTAGATTTCCATTATTTACATATTTTTAATAATTTGTTTAAAATTTTCAACAAATTCTCCTTAAGTAGACAAAGACTACCAAAATTCTCTTCTTAGGAGAACAATCTGCCTATTCACAGGCAACATCAGATCCTTTGCACGTTTCTTTTGTTTGAGCAGTTGATTAATAATTTCTGTCCTTATTTTTCCTTGGACTACATTCCTTTAATTTTTATCTTTTCTAGCTTACAGAGGAAACGTTCTGCAGATACAGTTCTCTATACATATATTCAACATTCAAATTCAATCTAGCACTTGCCAATCAAATCTGTCATTACCCCGAACCCTTTGTGCCCCACACTGGGTGCCAAAAAGGATTGTAGGGGTTTTACCCCATGCAGCCCTCAAGCCCTGCGCAGCCGCTCACTCACTCCCCCACCAGTAGGATCAGGGACAGAATTGGAAAGGTAGAAGCTAAAGAACTTGTGGGTTGAAATAAAGACAGTTTACTAGGAAAAGCAAAAGCCACACACACAAGCAAAGGAAAACAAAGAATTCATTCACTGCTTCCNCAAGCCTTCTGCTGGCAGTCTGTAGCCAAATCTAGCAGGTAGATCATCAAAAGTCTGGGTTCCATTTTCAAGGTTATACTAAGAGAAATACATTTTAAAAAAATTAGGTTTCCAACAAGACAGAAATAGTTAACAAGTATAAACAAAACCAAACAACACTGTGTATATTTTTAGATTAAAATATTTATCAGACATAGGACATCTTGCGACCATGTCAATGAAATCACAAAATTGCTTATTCCACCTGTTTCTACTCACATGGTAACATCATTCTTTTCTTATCTAGCTGTCAAAACAAGAAAGTAAGTAATAGATATTTTTGTTGAACTATTTATATGGTAAATCTTTCTTTGTACTGTCTAAAATTCAAATACCATCATATCTGCAGAACAGAAACTACAAACAAACCAAGCGAGCAAAAATCTGAAGAGCTGGGACATTTGGATGTGGAGTTTTCATTGGATGGTGGTAGGGGGTGTTTTGCCCTGAATTCATTTGTGGACAGTGAAGAACAGCTTTTAAGAGGTGCTTCACTGTAGACAAAGAATAGCCTCCCTATGCCATCCCTTCCCAATTCCCTGCTATACATTCAGATTAGTAGCTGAAAAGTATCTCTACAGTTCTGTTTTCTAATAACTATGAGCTTACATTTTAAAATAGAGGAATACTGTAGAAGACCTTAAATCTGTGGAAGCTTTGCTTCCCCTTTCTTTGTTCATCTTCTCTGGCTGTATAACATGCCTGACCAACGCAGAATTCATGCAGAAAAAAGTGCTAAGTGTATATATGGTGTATTTTTTTCATTAAAAAAGTGTTTCCTGCAAAAGTTGTGAACTCTACAGTTAACTGACTTGAATGTGTATCAGTTGTTTAATTAAACGGTTTAGTGAGTCAGAAATGTTTGTCTATTCATCTTATCATCCAACTGTCACACAGAACAGCCACATAAGGATCGTGTTTGCTTCAGAGGGATGTTTCCTACAAGCCAGGCTTAGACAGGGGAGCTCAAATTATAGTTTAGAGAAAAACAGTGCCATGATTTATCTGAAGTCTTCCAAAGGAGCAATATTTTGAAGGTGCTTTCTTCCCACAAATTTTGAGGGGAAAGAGGTAGGAATGGAGCCAAATTTCAAGGAAGCTTCTTTGTTCTGTCTAACCAACGTGTTCCACACAACCTCTCCTCCTGACCTTCCACCACGGAGAGCACCAGTGCACCACCTTCTTCCATCCACCTTCTTCAAAACGCCCTGAGCTCGTGCTACTGTCAGTTTTCCCTTGAATCACTTGGCAAGCTCCAGCTTAAGCCAGAAGTTCAACACAAATCTATTTCTTTTTACCCCTTTTTTTACAAAATAACCAATCCTGTCTCACATGCACGTAACAGCACTTTACACAGACATGACCCTTTCAGGCTGCAACCATACGAGAACACAGAAGCATAAAACCACTCCCAAATTAAAAGGGAAAAGAAGAACTTTCCTTGGCAAACCCAAAACTCTGGCCAGAGTTTTGCTAACAAATTGGTAATCATTAAACCGTGAAATCTCTCAAGACTGTAAGTGATCTGTACACCAGCAATTCCATGTGACACAGTGCAAACATCCCCTCTTCTGAGCATCTCTTAAGCATTCCACTGGCTCCTTTGTGTAGAAGTTTAGTATCTATTTCATCTCTTCCTTCAAGATATTCTCACAATAAATCTGCAACTTCCAAATATCCAAGAATAAAATACACTTTGTTTTTACATGGAATTATTTTAGAATACTACCCACAGATGTTGAAATAGAAAAAAAAAAATCAAACTAGACTTCCAAAATGCCCTATTTTTCGTTTTTGAGGTTGGGTGGGTTGTTTGTTTTGTTTTAAATAACTTTTCTAAAAGAGGAAGAAGCAAGAATGAAAGGTTTTTATGAAAAGAGGAAGCACAGGCTTGGTGACAGAGAAAAGTGGGGAAAGGAATATCGTGTTTACTGTAGAAAGACAGTAGTTTAAAACTTCACAATAAAATGGTGATGACAGTGCCACAATAAAGCAATTATCTATCTGCATTGTTTCTTTATATTGTTTCTACAAAAAGTATTTATACAATAGTAACAACCTGAGGATCCGAATAACACACTTCAGTTTTCATCAACCCCACTTTACCTCAAACTTTTAAGTATTTTTATTTTAACACTTGTCTCCTAGAGTTTGTCACACTGTTCTCCGAAACTGATATGACATTAACAACTCTTCTCCATATCACTGGAACAAGCAGGAGCCTACAGTAATCAGGTTTAATTATTTCAGTAGCTTAAGCTCTATCCTACAAAGACATTTTTAACTTTCTCCTTAAAATGCAACAATATATCAAATTGGTAATAAACAGCACAGCAACAGCTTTTACCACTGATCTGTGTTCATTATGCTGTTTATTAACCTGATCATTTCAAATTCTACACACCCAAAAATTATTTCCCTTAACGACAGCAGATATTTTCAGATATTTAAAAATTACATCTAGGTATAACATTCACAAAAATCCTTACTGACAAGGCCTCTAGCACACACAAATAAATTATACTAGCCATAGAAGATAATTTAATTTATTTATTTCCAGTAACCCTACAAAATGGCACCCACCACCAAAACTTAAACCGCTGTCTAAACCAAAGCATGGAATTCTTTTAACAGGGTTATAACAGTCTACAGGACATCTGGTCAGAGGGGAACTTTGTAAATGACTATGGGAATTAGATGCTTTCACTGTCATGGTACCTGACATACCATCTCTAAACTCATTTGAAAATGTAAAACTCATTGTTTATTGAAGTAAACCGTTAAGGCAATTCCATTCCAAGCAACCTGCTATAGCATTTATTGTATTAACTGATTCATTAATAGAATAGTTGAAGAGATGATTCAATTTTATAGAGATTTCATCCATTTTTAAAAATATTATTATACTTACTGCTAAAATATCTGCCTCCACAGGTAAAAGATTCAGGAAGGCAAATAACTGCACAGTCACAATAGTGTATATCTGAGTGGCAGACAACATCAGCATTCCTATTGACAACAGCATATTTTATTCAATACCTGCAAGAAAAGAACCAGAGTCAAGGCACATAGCAAATACTTTCCTGTGTCATTTTACAGGACTCTTGGTCGCTTAAAATTTTTCTGCTAAAGAAGTATGCAAAATGCTATTCAACGTATATCTTTGAGAAACAAATAATCTTCAAGTTATATGATTACTTTAGAAGTTCCTTTTGCTAGAAACATGTAACCTCCATGGGAGGGACTGCATGCATTAACTACAAAAATTTTCAGAGCAAGACTTCAAAAGGCTTTAGGCACCACAAAGCAATGCAAGGGGTACAAAGGGATGAACATTCACATTATATTAATCATCCTTAGACACTTCATTTTAAACTTCCCTTCTTCTAGCATAAATCCAAATCAGCAAAATTCCTGATGCACCTGGAATAATTCCACTGAAAGAATGTATTCCAAATATACACTTGCAAAAGCAATGCGATACCAACTCATAAGAAAAACCAGTTCTATCAACCTCAGAGAAACTCAGAGATGCTAAAATGTGACACATGCCTTGGGCAGCAGCTCCGATCTCCTGGAAAGCATGTGCATTTTGAGGACTTTAAAAACAAGTGACACAACTACTATGTAAAGTTTGCTTAGGTGCCTGGAAATTGAGGAGGCTTGTTTTCTAACAGATTAGATTATGTTTTTAGATTGCTCACTTACCATTNAAAAAAAAAAAAGTGGGGAGAGGGGTTAGGAGAAGAAAACCAAACATTTTAATACTTTTCCTTTACCAAAGATTTTTTTTAAATGTATTAAATAAACAAAGGACCTGAATGCCTTTCTTGTATGAGCAATGTCATTGCACTCTTACTTAAGTCATTGAGAGTAACGAAATATCCTCAAAACAAAACCCCAAGAAGCAAACACCAAACATTTGCATGAACAGAACTTTGAACTCCCCCTCAAATTTAATACGTGCATTAGCTAGAATGGTTAATAGATTTCAGTCCATTAGGTTTAGTATTATACTTGTGTTTGAAACCACAGAATTTGGCCCACCAAATACAACACAAATATTATAAAGACAGAACGTTTGAATTTTAAACATTTCTATTCTTTCTTGCACAGAAAAATCTAACACAACATAATACACCCCAGTACTGCTGTTTAGAGACTCAGTGCTCTTTGAAATGCATTACAGATTACTTTCCACTCATCTCTTCCAAAAAATTATTCTTCTGGCTTCGATGAGAATCTTGATCTAGATCACAAACAAGATTCATGGTGAAATGTAATTTCTGTCACTGATTAAGCCTGTGAAAGACCAATTTCCTCCACACTTACTATAGGACCTGCAAACCTGTGTTCTCACAATTCACAAACAACATGGTGCAAATTTGCAACATCGACTCAGTATCATGTTTAATGTAGTAAGAAATGGTGTTTCTGCAAAGCTTTCATCTCAAATGCTCAATACCATGTGTCCATACCATGTGTCCACATTTCATCCAATATGGAGCTTTCAGTGCATAACACAAAACACAAGGTAATTTCATAGTCTGCACTCGGAGGTAAAAATTCTACTAGCAAAATTGAAAAGTCAAGCATCCAAAACCAGTTGCAGCAATGGGTGAGAAGATGAGATTTAGTCTTCATTTGTGCCATCAAGAAATGCAATCTGAACTGGAAGAATGGTTACCTGACAAAGGGATAGAGACTTTCAGAGAGGAAAGACTTGGGAGGTGGGAAAGAATCCTGGTAAGATGCCCAAATTTCTCCTCCATTTCCCATGAGCTACATGTAGAGGCTTCTATCCTGTTGGATGTTCCCAAAATACAGGATGGGTTACTTCCATGCCTCTCTTCCCCTAAAAAAATTAAACTAGTTCTCTCTTTCATCTTTACTGACTTTACCCTCTCACTTTCTTTTCCCCAGATGTTATATTCTGTCATCTTTATTTCATTAAAGCAGAACTCCCACCAACGCAGCTTCACCAAAGTGCCAGTTTAAGATGTTTTGGATCATTTATTAACAGCCTTTCCATCTACAGCACTCTACAGACAACAACTACTGTTCATCTCTGTATCATGCTCCTACAATCTGCCCATTCTACTGAGTTCAGCTGGACAGATTAAGCAACATAAGCTCAGAGAGAAAAAGACTTGGTGGGATTCTGTACTGTGATCCACCTGGATGGACAACAGCCTTTGTCTGCTGGACACGGTTTTAAAAGAGAATGACAGAGAACTCTTTTGCATAGAAAGTTTATTTTATTTAAAGCTTATTATTTAACAGAACTTCTAACTAAGGTAATACACTTTTGTGCTTGAACTACTACTTTTTTTATTTTCTTTGACAAGGACTACCTAAACAACAAAAACTCCTTAGGATAATTTTCCATTTCTATTCCATGCTCTATTGCAGCCTCCCCCAATAAGCCTCTTGCTTACTGCTTTGGCACAGAGCAAGAGAGATGCATATACCCCAACCATTATTAATTCCTAGAAATTCCCTGCCATCAGGAACAGCCCCATGAGAATGGTGGCAGTCACTGTGAGTGACCAGCAGCCAGGAAGAACCTCCAGCTGAGCTCTCACTTCTAAAGGCCACAACCCAGCACCACAGAGCAGGGCCTCTGCACCCACACGTCATTACTGACCATCCCTGTCGGTGCTGCTGCTATGGGCACAATGCAGTCTGGAGACACACCATGATCAGCTGTCCAGAGAGGAACTTCAGATTTCTCTCATGCGGAGCTACAACATGACTGTGGGCAAGCAACCTCTTAAGAAGACAGAAAGCACGAAGTATCTTATTCCCTTTATAAAAGCTCACACCTAAACATGATCAAGCTAGAAAATCCAACATTCAGAATTTAAATATACGTAATCAAGTACACCTCATATTCATGGCTACAAAAGCACCAATGAAGTGCTACACTCAGCAGGAAATCGAACCACTTTCACTACTGAATGTAAAAGAATTGTATGGTCCACAGATGGACAACTAAGTCTCTCTAGAGATTCTTCCGGTCTCAAAGCAAGAAATTACATAAAATGTTTTGCAACACAAAACAACAGAAATGGGTCCATTTCTGGTTTCAAGATAGATGTAAGAATTAAAATAATTAACAGACAAGTTTTAAAAGTGGACAGTATGCACTTAATATAATTATCTGCACTCCTCTAGCTTCTTTTACTAGAGTAATTAAAAGTACTTCACAAACAACTTAACTCAATTAGGGCATCCAAAATGTTTGTTGAAGCAATTCTTTGTCGAAAACCTCCAAATTGTGGCTTCTTATATAAATGGTTCCATGTGAATTTGTTTTCACTTGACTGTAGATATTCTGAAAACTGTCTGTTGAATTAACTGGAAAATCATAGCCAACACTACTACTTTCTTTTTCAGAATCAAGAAACACCTAAGAATTCCCGTCCTTCTGACCTATCCTTCATGGATTTTTCAAGCAAAAAGCATTGTCGCATGATGTGAGGTTCTCAACATTAAAGCAAATACCAGAGAGAAAGATTTGATTTAAGCTAACATGAAGATAATTAGAATTCATTATTACTATTTGGAGAAAACAGCTGATACTTTCACAACCAGTTCTCATGATTCTAACTTCTTCAGAATCAGACATATAATGCTTTGTGAAATTTTCAACTGGTTCACAGAAATGAAGTTACACTGATAGGAAAGAAATGGTAGTGAGTTACAAAATTAATGAACTTTTATTACTAAATTAAGATTTATCACCTTCTCTCATCAGCTTGCCCTAAAAAAGAGGACATCAGTGCAACTGGAAGTATAAAAGAACCATTGTTTCAAAACTACAGCCATTTTTACTATGACAGAAGCAACGATACACTTGAAGCTATCACAGCACTTTAACCAACACAGTAAATTCAGCACAGAGAAAAGCACTAAAAGAGCATTAAGCAAGGTTAGAAAATACCAGAATTAAAGTGGTGTTTGCAAACAACATGCATATACAGTGCAGTCTTCCCTGCTGAAGTTACATACACACAAATTCTTCCGTGCTCAGGATCTGCTGCCTCAAATGCAAGCCAAAAAGCCTCACAATTCCTGAAATTGCATGACTCTTTGGAAAGCATGCCCTCTCTCAGCTGAGGAAGGCAGCTCAGAGCACACAGAAATGCAGATGTGTGGAAAAGGACAATACTGCAAGCCACGCAAAATAAGTTAAACCTGACTCTGCAGTAACCTTCCGCACTTTACACCTGATTTGCCAGTGTGTAAAGACAAAGTTGTCCTTAACTTTGAGCATTTCTTCCCACTCTCCAAGCTAGAACTCACAAACCAAACTGAGCCTGAGGTGCTGCATCCCTCTGCCATGGGACTGAACAGGACAGAAGTGAGGAGGAGAAAATGTGGGGTGTGCTGGACCAGCATAGTTACAAGCAGTAAGACACCCCTGAAGTAAACACACCAAGCATGTTTAAGATAGAGGTCACAAAGATGTTACACAGCTCAAGACTTAGACAAGAACTTTCACAGCTTTTGGCAAATATTCACAAATCAGGCTTCACAAACTACACATAAATACGAATTTTTCAGACATTTATATCTCAATCAACTTAAAATGTGTTTCAGAGCAGAATACAACACAAAGCAATTCCATGTTCATGTGGTTATGTTCATGTTTCAGCTCTCTGAAAAACAACTTTTGCCTCCACTTCTGAAAAAAAACGACAACTTGTACATCTGTATGAAACAAACTTAAACTCTATTATTTTAATGCCAAATAAGACTATAAACCTTATAGCAATCACAAAAAACCATATGAACATACAGAAACTCTGTGACAAATTCCAAATATTTTGGTAGATTGGGCTGCACCTTCCAAAATTTCATAAGCAGAAGAGGAACAAAAACTAAACGGCTAATAACAATAAGTTATTAACAATAAGTCCATATAGTTATAGCCCAAGTTATAACAATAAGTCCACATTCTCTAATCCCCCCATATCTGAATTCTTGCATTTTGATACCATCCTATCATTACTGACACAAATCTCCATCTCAGACCTATCACAAAACTGGACACTGACGCACGCGAAGTAAGAGCAGCATTCACACCTGTTAAGATGCAGGAACAATTCCTCACCCTCAATTTTACCGTTTTTACTAAGAACTGGGCTTTCAGCCAGTCAGACTCCACGCTACTCGTTATCCTGCACACCTAACCAGCACCTCGGAGCACAGCCAGTCTCAAGAATCACACACCCGGCAGAGACGAAACGCGCGAGCAGGGGTCGAGCTTTCACCGGGCCAGGAGCGACGCGCGGGGAGCGCTCCAGAAACCTCCGCTCCGCTTTGCTCATCTCCCTCCCGTGGTCCCAGGCAGTGCCGGGACCGGGAGCGCGGCCGCTCCAGCCGGGCTCAGACCAGGCTGGGCCTAAGCCGCCCACGGAACCGGGCCCCGCCTCGCCACTCCAAGGGTGGAGGCGAATAAGCGCTGCGCAATGGAGCGCCAGGCCCGTAAGTGCTCAGCCGCCGCACAGTCTGAGCACCCAGGGAGCCTAGCGGCGGCGCCCCAGTGCTCACCTGCGGCCCGGGGGACCCAGCCCGCGCTTACCTGCGGCCCGCGGCCCCGCGGTCCCTGGGCGGCCTAGGCCGACGCCATGGCGCGTTCCGTGCGATCGGNGCAGCCGGTCAGTCAGCGTGCGGGGCCAGCCGGTCGGTCAGTCAGCGTGCGGGGCTGGTAGCCGGTCAGTCAGTCAGCGTGCGGGGCTGGCAGCCGGTCAGTCAGCGTGCGGGGCCAGCCGGTCAGGGCGGGTCTGTGATTCCACCGACGTATGGATGTGTATGTGGAATTCCTATGGCTGGAGGCTGTCTTGTCCTAAACATTAAACCCGAACTCTCGGCCGAGAGAGGAGGAGACAATTACCCTGAGCGTAAGGACTCCCACTGGCTTCACAGGAACTTGTGCCTATTTCCCAGCCATAACATTGCAAGTATTTCCATGTAGATATATCTGTGACAATTTATAAGTTTTTAAATTGAAAAAAATTATGCTGGAACGCACAGCATTTCACCTAGGAGTCTTATTGAAGCACTGCATCTGCATGTATGATTCTGCAATTTGTATTCAGAGTCTGAAGCTAAAACTTGACAGCGTTTTAATAGTGTAATTTACTCCATGTAAAGAAGATTGCTTTGGTCACTGGGATGGCCTGTGTCCGTAACTGCCAGTCTTGCAGAAAAGTGCAGCATTGTCTGAGCAAAAGCTAGTGCTTCCAGGTGGTAACAAAATGCAGTAACGGTTTTTTCCACCCACATTTTCCAAACATTCTGTTATAAAAAAAAACCTTCAAAAGTTGCTCAGCCTTTGTGCTTAACAAAATGAACTCTCTCTTAAAGGTAAAACAGTTATGAGAAGTTGTTATACATAATTTTAATAACTTAGAACCCTGGGGATTTTGTTTGGTTGGTTGCTGTTGTTGTTGGCTTTATTTAACAATGGACATTTTGCTGTGGTTTCAGCACATCGGGGCAGCAGCATCAGCGTCTGGATGACACAGCCAGATCTCCACGTTACCGGAGCTGTGTACATGGAAGTGGGCTTGAACTGCTGCTTGAAGGTGGAATAACAGAATAATCAGGAAGGAAAGGATACACAGAATCTGTTATCTCACTTTCAGCACAGGTCTGTAAGACAGAAGAATGGTGTCGCTGCAGCAACACGCACTTGGGGAGACCCGTCCCTCCGTCCGTCCCCGGTGCAGCCCTTGTGCGCTCTCCCGTAGCTTCCCGGGCAAGTCACAACCTC
>VZRS01006356.1:893176-960780 GCA_013398055.1 Ifrita kowaldi | reverse complement strand
CAGGGTGCCGGAGGCAGCGATGCTGCAGCCGTGCCCGCTCCGCGATGGGCAGCCGGGGAGTTCCCGGCGGCTTTGCCATCGCTGCTCCATTGTAGGGGTGGGGGCCGGGAGGGGTTTCCCCGCGTGTCCGTGTCCCCCGCCCCGGGGAAGGAGCTGCCCGGCGGGGCCGCGGCGCGGAGCGGGGGGAGCGGGCGCGGAGCCGGCCCCGGGGCGCTCCTGCAACCGGGCTTCCTTTGTTCCGAGTGCCCATTAAATATGCGCTGCCACCGCCTGCCTCTGCCATTACCGGCGGTGCCAGCGCTTCATTATTTTTTAAGTCACACCGAAAGTGTGCGCGAGTGGCAATAAAAAGGGAGCGGACAATAAAAATTAAAAAAAAAAAATTAATGTCTTAGTGAGCAAAGGCAGCTCGGGCTTTTTTTATCTGATGGCTGGGACACTTGTACGCAGCTTTGTTTCCATGTGTTGGGAAGGGGGTTGTGCGGAATTGTATTTACATAGCAGTGCTGAGGAGAGCAGGTATTTTGGAAGGAGCAGGCGTGGGGGGGGGTGTGTGTGTGTGTGTGTGCCAGCAGCATTCCTGGTGCTCGGCGTTGCTATCATCACAACAGCTCTCCTGGCTGGAAAATTCTATTATGTACATAAAGGAGATTTATGGTCAATGTATTTTCTTTCCATATATCTTGGAATCCTTTTATCTCGGGTGATTCAATAAAAGAGATGGCTTCCGGATTTTTTTGGTTTTGTTTTGGGTATGGCGTTGGGTTTTTGTTTGGTTTGATTTTGGTATTTAACCTGATCCTGTGGCTCTGTGCATAGAGTGACTGAAATCTAAGTCGGAGGGAAAAAAGCAATTTCTTAAAAAAAAAAAAAATAAAAGCACCCTGAAAGCTTCTTAAATGTATCATGTTATGAAAAAGATAATCTGACAGGGCATACCTATGCTGATTTTTTCCTCGCCCCCTGAAAATACCGTAAAGAAACCCCAGAAAATGAATATAATTCTGTTTATTTGGAAAGGTCCTCTTGGATCACTAAATCAGTGCATTAGCCATTCTGTAAATCCCTCCCTCTCTTTTAAAGCCTTTCTGCCTTTCTTGTGATGTTTATGAGTATTTATCAACGTGATCTTCATTGTCCAGTTTTTCCTAAAGCTGTTCAGTTAAAAAAAATAAAAAACAAAAAAAAGAGGAAAACAAGCTCAGATACCCAAAGTTGGAATGTGTTGCTGGGATTCAGAGCACTGGGCTTTACTCAAAGTATGTCTTTTGTGTGTGAACATGTTAGGGCTCTGTGAAAGTGGTGGGCTTTTCGAAAATTGCTTGACCTCCATTGTTGATGCTTCTCATCGCTACCTTGGCTGGCTGTAACAAAGCAAGCACGGGCTGCTGTTCTTTAAAAAAAAAAAAAAGAATCTGTTATGCTTAATTTTTTGGAATACTGAGGATTCTTTGAGGAAAACATTATGCTCATTTTTAGCCCTTTGTTTGCAAATTCTCTGCAGCCCAAATGTTCAGAAATCATGTTTTAATCGATGAGCTTGAGAAAATACAGAAGATGTAAAAGGATTTGTCTTGCAGAATGCATTGCTAACGTGTTTTCTAAGCCATTGCATTACTTTTATTTCAGTGCAAGTTTAAGTAATGCCATGCAGCAATGAACTGTGCAGCAAATGGATCTGGTCTCCTCTTTCACTGTCTTGTATTTATCCTCTTGTGCTTGAGAAAGGGAATAAAACTGGCTTCATTAGCTTGCTAATTAAACACAATGAAGTGCGTGGCCCAAGGTTAATGGCAATGGCCTTTAAAAACACAAAACTCTTGAACAGGTGTTTGGGATACATATTTTTTTAATCTGCTATCAAATCTAGATAATTATACCACCGAGATAACCACTGTCAGAGTTCTGTGGAGAAGAAAATGCTGTGTTGGAGACGCCAGTGATCAGTGTATTATTTTTAGTGGCATTATTTATAAACACTTCCCCAGGTCCCGCACAACCTGTGGTTTAACTCCCCTCTTCAATTTCTTCTCCATTTCGAAGTGCATCATCTCCATCTCCTGCACCATCCCTTTGGTTTCTGTGGACCAAGCAGCGTTAAAAATCCCATATCCCTGGACCAGAGCGAGGGGAGCCCTCACCTGAGCCTGGGGAGTTAACTAAAGTATTTACATGCTGAAATTTCTGCCATTGCTGGTGCCTTTGAGCAGCCCGTGCAGGCTGTGAGGCTCCTGCTCGCTGGATGCGATAGGAAGAAGCAGCCAATTAAAGCGAAGGGCTCGCACTCCCCGCGTTCGAGCTGTCACCAGCCTCCTGTCCACTCTGCTCTCCATCAGTTAAAACACGCTTGTCAGGCTTTTTTGTGCTCCATGTGACGCAACAGTTGTGGACCTCCCCTGCTGACACTGAATAGATGGTAGAGAAGAAAGAAACAAGCCAGCCACACTGTTTTTTCCTTCTCCCCCCTTTTTTTTTTCTTTTCTTTTCTTTTCTGTTTTGTTGTTGTTTTTGTTCTTCTCTCTCCCTCCCACCATTTTCCCCCTTCCCTGTGCACACACTCCTTGCGTTGCAGATCAGCCTAGGAGGGCTCCCTGGCTTCTCCAGTTCTGGGGAGCAAGACCAGGGCACAGGTTGAGACGGAAGAGGGCATCTTTTGAAACGTTGGTGATGGGATGATGGGAATCCTGCTGCTGTGATTTGCATTGTGCCTGTCCCTGGGGTGGGTCCTCCTGCAGGTGTAGAAGGAACCAAAGGATGTTTATTTATCAAAGGTGAAGGAGGTGGGTGGCAGAGATTTTTTGAGACCGGGCACCTGTCAGAGATGTGTTTGTGTGCTCTGCCCAAAGGAAAAGGTGCCTGTTCCTAGAAAGCTGGGACACCTTTAAAATAAAACAAACAGAAGTCAAAGTTACTCCATGTTTGGGGCCTTGTAGCAGAAGGTGTTTGGGTTGTCATGTTTCAGGACCTGCTTTTAAAAGAATTTCTAAAATTTAGCGTTAAAAGTAGTTGACCTTGTGGTGCTGCACTAGAATAGTCAGAATTAAATGGGATTTTAGGAGCACAGGATCTTTCAAGCCCCATAAAATGTAACACCTTTCTATCAAACACAGCCAGGACAGTGGTCTAAAAGTTGTGAAAGTGACTTGATAACCCCCTGCTTCTGGCTATGCAGGGCCCAGGCAAGGAGACACCCTGGATGCCCCTTCTGCAGGGAGCACCACACCCTGTGCCAGGCACGGCCCCTCCTTATGGTGCCTCCCATCCCTTGCTGTGTGACCGGCCCTGTCAGCTGGCACTGGAGAAGTGTGGCTGTAATTTGGGAAGGGTGCACGTAGGGGAGAGAACCTACCTAGAGTTCAGTGGTGATCTAGACCCACACGAAAGCCCTGATGGGGTCTTGCCCTCAGCTTTGACAACTGGAGAAGTGCTTGGGCACTGAGAGTCTTGTGAAGGCAGCTTGGGAAGTCAGGGTTGGTGGGTGCCTGCTGCAGAGTTGGCAATTTCTTGCTGCTGGGCTGGAGCAGAGGTGTCACCAAGGCAGGTGGCCGAGTTTCCCAGGTGCCTCGGTCAGCTGGGGGCAGCGAGGTGGGCAGTGAGGTGCTGTGCCCCGGCACCACCGCGGCGCCCGGGCTCCAGCACTCTCCCTGCAACAAAACGTTGTGGGAAGTTGGGAAATGGGAAGTGCAGAGTGTAATCTCTGCTTTAAAGAGGTGTTGTCTTTCTCTTTTATTCCTCCTTGGCCTTTGATTTTAAAACTAGCAGGGGAGTGTGATTTTCCTGCCTGGCCAATAGCACTGCCTGGATCTGAATTATTCAGTGTAGCACTTGGCATTCTGCACCCTGTTCCCACTCAAGCTCTTTTTCGCCTGTTCCTTCATGTGGAGATTTTCACATCAGTGAAATTGGATGTGTTTAAGAGAGATGTTTGTGGCTGAAGTATTCACCAGTATTAGCTCTACTCTTCCCCTTCCCTTTCCCCTCCGTTAACCATTGAGGATCAACTAATGTCTAATCTCTTCTGTTCATTATTACTTCATTCTGAAATAATTTTGTATCTCATTAGCCATTTGTTCCTTTAAGGTATATTAGAAAAATATACATCACTCCCCCCCAATCTTCTTTGTAGGGTTTCTTGGAGCCACTGAAGTCAGAGGGGCAAAGAAGTAAATTAAAAATGAAACACTCTCTCTGCGTTCTGCAGACCCAGCACATTTTATGCTTAGATTTGAATATAACTGTTGGTCTTTTTCACCAATTTCATGTTCTTCTTCTCTCTGTCATCTTCCTCCTTTACTACTGTATAGCTTCAATTCAAACTAAAAGTTAAGAGCAGCAATTGTCAGTGTACACTGTAAAATAATAATATGCTTCCCTCCAGCACACAAGTGCCTCTTATGTTGCCAGTATTTGAGTCTTTTACTCTGATTAGGTTATTGCATGTGGCATTGGTCCATCATGCTACTTAAGAAAAAAATCTGTCACTGGTGTCTAGGTGCCTCAGAAAAATACAGCTCCTCTTTTTGCAAAGTGCTGTTTGTGTAGAGAGAAGGTCCCTGCCCCGAAAACACTGAGCAAAGGGGCCAAGAGGGAGAAAATTCTACTGTTTACAAGTGCTCCCTGCTGAATCATGAAGTGGCTCACCCAAGGTCATACCAAATGTTTTGTACCTGTACTAAAAAATTAATCTGCGTGAGGAAATGTTTTGGTATGGGGTAAAATTTGGCTTCAACCTGAGTGTGCTCTGTCCACCTTATGTGATTTTTGAATTTCTTGTCTTCTGGTGCCTCTGCTAGGGGTGGTTGATGTATTTTTGGTCTTGGGAAGATCCCTTTCTCTTAGGTTGGGCTGCCTGCAAGAAGGGACTGGCTCATGCATACAGGTGTGCAAAAATAAATACAGAGGAAGGAGCAGCCTGTTTGTGCCCAGCTGGAGTGAATGAGCTGTTTCTCATTAATAATTCTGTGATTTCCACCTTGGTGTGCCATTTCATCACAGATTCAGTTTCGCACTTTGGGGGAGCTGTGTTTGGAGGAAGGCACAGGCCTGGCTGCAGGGCAAGAGGCAGCCTGAGCCTGGAGCACCCTGTTTTGCCTCATTAATGGGTTTGGGGTGTTAAGGAGCTGAAATAAACCTCTGAAAAAGTTTTCTAGAAGTAAAATTTGTATCTCTGGATGTTTCATCTGGGAATTTACCAGTTATTCCCTGGTGGGAGTGACTTTTCTGAGATCTTGGAAGTCAGTGGCAGGGCAAGGGCATTGCTCCCCATCCTCTTGGGTCCACGGTTGGTGCTCTGACCACCACATTATCCTTTTTTGTCCACCTGGAATTAAATTTGCTGGGAAAAATAGAATGTTCTGGTAATTTTATTAAACCAGATGTATAATTTTGTTTGGGTTTTTTTTTCTCCTGTCTTAATCTCATAGTAATGTATGGTGTACGAGTGCCTCCTCTTTAAATAAAGATAATAAAGCACGTGCATCAAAAGATGCAGTGCTTTACAATCTGAGCTCCATTAATTTTCACTGAAGTGGATATTCATGCAAATTTAGACGTGGATTTTGAACTGGACTCTTTATGTTTAATATGTACCCTTGTGTGACAACGGGAGAAGAAAAAGGTGCTCCTGGGAGCAGAGGGGGTGAGTTAATTCTCCTCCAGTAAAGCTGGAAATGGAATGTATTGCTGTCAGTTTTATAGAGAAATAAACAAAACCTGGGGGAAATGAGTGTGTCTCTGGCACTTTCTGGACCAACCTCAAATCCCAGACCTGTGCTGAATGAGTCCCAAACCACAGCAGCAAAGGTTGTCATTTTAAAAATTCCATAGTCGCTGACATTGTAGGATCTGAGATGCCAGGACTGCCTCTGCCTTTTTGGTTTTTTTTTAATTTTCTTTTTTTTTTTTTTATTTACAGCTTTTTCCCATTATAGAACTTGTTTTCTAAATGGGAGCAGAACTTTAAATTTTCTATGTGGTGGCAGTAGTGCTAATGTAAAGCTTCTTCCTAATTTATTCCTCTAAGGTGTGAGATGATAAGCCTTTGAGTGGATGAGAGGGATAAAGTTAGCTCCATTTGTGCCTGATCTATCAAATGGTCAATCTAGGTGGCTAACCCTTCTTTTCTCCGACATTTAGCTATTTAAAAATGCCTTGTGTAATGTGTGCAACTTCTAAAATTTGGCTTTTAGGAATATTTTGCTTATACATAATTTACCTCTGCAGACTGCCTTGAATTCCTGGGGAGGGAGGAATGCAACCGTGCGTCTGAAGTGAAGAAATGTTCAATCAGAACTCTTGTCTCCTTTTTGTGACTTTCTAAAAGCATTTCAGAAAATGAGAGTATTGCAGGGTTTTAAAGCCCTTTTAGTGCTGCTCTCATGTTTTGCAGTCTCTGGATTGCTTCTGAGGGCTGGTGGCTGTTGCTGCTGTTTGGCTGAGCTGTCTGCAAACTCCCTTCTCCAGTTGTTTTGTTTGCTACTGATACTTTCTTGTTGTGGGAAAAGAGAGCTTTGCAAAGTCGATGTTCAGGCCTTTCTCTGGGGCAGCAAGCTGAGCTTTACAATAGGAAAGTTGTGAGAAGGCTGTGGCCCTGGTCTTTGTAGGCGCTCAAATGTGGGAAGGCATTGGCTTTGCTTCAGACCTGTGTGTTGCCACATGGATTTGCAGGAGTCCCTGTACTCAGCAGAGGGAAAATACAGTTGACCTGGGGTGCAACTGCTCAGCAAAGTGCAGATTTGTGGTTATCCTGGTGGTTTTTTGGGACTTCTGAGACAACAGAGAGATGGGAATGCGACCTTCAGGCTCACAGCTCTCTCCTTTCTCCAAGTCTTTATGTTTTGCTTTTTTTCTTTCCTTCAGTATGGCAACTGAAACAGTGGGATTTGTATGGCCACTTTAGCTCATGAGAGTAATTAATGGGTTAAGAATGCTAATTCCCCTCTATATTGGCAGGCTGAGAAATTCAGTTGTCCTTGGGTTTTTGTGGCGAGAGTATCCAGTTACAGCCTGGCAGCAGCTATTGGGCAGCTCCTGGGGGCACAAAAGTTTGAACTCATAATCCTTTGCTTTCACATGCACCCAAAGCTTATCAGGCACTTTTAGTTTTATAGGCGTTTCTGTTAAAGCACATTCTTACACCTGGGGTAAGGCATTTTTCCAAATACCTGTTGTAGTTGTGCTGGAAAACACTCACCTGCTTGGCTCCTAAAAAGTGAATTTCTGTGGTGGGCAGTGGGCACTGGTGCTGACACACCTGGAACAGTTCCCTGCTGTGAAATTCCTTTTTATATAAGGAGCCTGGGATGCAGATAAAGCTCAGGACAGCCTGAAGCAGGATGGTGCTTTTGATGCTTGGTGCTGCCTTAGTGGGATGCTGGCTCTGGCTGCTGGCAGGTGTGGTGTGGAATTGAGTGCCCAGGTCTGGTGAGAATTCTGGAGCCATAGCATCCCCATCTCTGCGTGGAACCTCAGGTGGGGATGCTGTCCTGGGGTGTGCCCTGCCGCTGAGATGTCTCATCCGTGCTCCTGGGCTTCCTTTGAAATATTTCAAAGACAAAATGCTTAAAAAAACCCCAAACCAGAACACAAAACCCAACTTCCTCACCCAAAAAGGCAAACCTCAGAAAAAGAAAAAAATCTCCCCAACAGCCCAAAACTCATGGAGATGAATGTTTTGATCTGATTGCTGTTGTTTTACTGCCTCAGTGTTACCACAGACCTTAGTCTCTTCCTCAGGCTCCTGGAGCATCTTTGCAAAGTGAAAGCATGAAGCTGGGCCCTGTGGAAGGGCTCAGTAATAGCAGGAAATCCCCATGTAGGTTTTAATCACCTTTTACAGTGTTTGAAATTTCCAGGCTTCTTTAGGCATGGGATAAAGACCAGCAATGCCTGGTGGAGCCTTCTGATGAGCTCGCTTGCTGTCACTGGGTGTTTCCTCTCGTGGGTACAGCTTGGTGGCACAAAGCTCATTCAGCCTGAATTTTGATGCCAAAAAGAAGGAAAGGAAAGGAAGAAAAACCCACCTCAATGCATGTGGTGTCCCCAGGGCTGTTGTCTCCTGATGCCCTGACACTCCTGTTCACACTGGCTGGAGATTGGCTGGATGTGCCCGTTCCTGGAGGGTATTTTCACATTTATATTGTGCCTCAGATAACTGTGGAAGTCTTTTACAGCTAACTTTTATTGCTGTAGAAAGTTTTCTCTAGATACATAGCTTCTGTTATCATCTAATGGGACAGAGTTAGTGCTGCTAAAAGCAAACATGAGGAACTTTTTTTTTCTTAATTGGTAACAGAATTTTGTTTCCCACGCAATCGTGTACAGATCGACCATTTATTAGGTAGCAGCTAAAAGAAGCCCTCCAAGGTAACCGTGAGCCTCAGAGGTAAACGAGATGCAAGTGTATCTGGTTGGGTAACTGTGTCTGTAGGCTCCTTCTCAATGAATCCCTGGTGAAAGAAGAAACCCTGAGCGAGGGATGTGCCCTTCTCCCACACCCCAGAGTCACCCTGCTGACGTCCCCGATGCTTTTTGTGCTTGGAAATGATTTCGAACGAGCTAACGTGCACAGCTTTGAAGTGTGGTACAACAAAATAAAGTTGGCTAAAAATAGGCCTGAATATGAAAGACAGGCAAAAACTGGGAGAGGGGGAGCTGAGAGTCGTTTTACAGGCATTGTTGATAGAGTTTCAGGGTCCCGAGAAGGGAAGATGAATGTCTTTCTGTTATAGTAACAGCTGCTCTCTGTCCATCGGGATCCAGTGTTTGCCGATCCAACTCATAATAATTAAACAAAAGAGTTACTTCATAGCAGCCTTGGTGGGGGATTTATGTTGGAATTTTATCTTTTTGGGTTTAGACTTTTCTCAGTCTAATTAAGAAAAATATAAAGTTAACCTCTCACCTGGACTGAGGCTTGCCTCCCATCAGAGCCATTATAACTGGGGGGGAAGCTGTCTGGTGACTGGGCCATTCAGAGATATATTAATCAAACAAACAAACAAACAAAAATCATTAGGTTTCTCTAATGCACTTGTTCTCTGTGAGCTTTCCAGGGGTTTTGTGTCCTGAATGGGTGATTCAGGTGTTAGTAGCTCCCTAGTATGGCCATGCAATGCAACATGCAGATTTCTTCTTTCCTTTTACTTTTTAGTGATTTCCACCCCCTTTCCCATTTTGAGAGCTAGCAGGTCTCTTGTGTGAACAAGCAAACAGCCCCAAAGGAGTCTCAGATGCAAAGCATAGGAGCATTTTGGGAATGGATCTGCATTTTGGGAATGGATCTGCTTTGTGGGACTTTATTCTGATGCAGTTAACTCTGCAAAACCCCTTGGTGTGGGTCAGACTTGGGGGCAGAGAGGTCTGGATTGGGGCAGAGCTTCCTTACTTGGTATCTTCTCATGTATTGAGCCACAACTTTTAAGACAATTTGGGGTTGCATCCTCCTCCTTGCAAAACTCTCCCACCATGTTCTGTGACCTCGCCCTGCCCCTGTGGAGGGTTTCCAGAAGATTGCACCTGGAAATAGCTGGGTTGTCGCTTCTTTTCATCACAGTGGCACAGCTTTTTTAAAAAACACGCTGAAGCCACCATTCCTTGAAGATCACAGGCTAGAATTCATCCATTGCTGGAGCACCACAAGCAGCTACCTGAAGTCCAGAGCTCCTCTCACAGGATCGTTTCCCAGGTCTTAATGGAATCCATGCCTCCATGTAGCTGCCTTTTGAACCCTGTCTGTTAATTTAATACCATTTACCCTTCTCCAAAGGAGAGTAGGCCCAGTTGGATGGTAAGGTTAAAACCTGAGCTGTGCTATGTTTATATTAATAATTTCCACTGGTGAAATATGGATCTGAGACTTTGCTCATTCATTTAAACCTCATAGTTAATAGGCAATAGTGGAAATGTACCATGTACATGATTATTGCAGTGACCTGATTTCACATGCACTTCTGATCTGACTTCTGGTTAAAAAAAAAAAGGAAAAAAGAAAAAGAAGTAAAAGGAAAAAAATAAAGAATTATATATAAAATTGATTTTGGGAGCCCTGTGAAGGAGAAGGAAACCACTTATTTCAACCCCCAAATTCCTCTGAGCTGTAGAAACATTGTCAAAGTAATTGTAGCCTTTTCAATTTTTTTTCTGTGTAGATTTCTTTCTGTGTAGTCTCGGAAAATCTGTGCTCTGTTGATGGATGTCACTGTTTTTTTACTTGTGACAAATATCTCCCAAGGTATTGTTTGAGTGATGTAAAATTGGTTCATGTGTAAAATTCTAGCTTTTCATGAATACTTTATCATGAATATGTGCATGCCAGGTTCTTCTGGATTAAGGTGTTATACCTTTAGTGGTTTGCTGTGGGATATCATCTTAATCATTTTTGCTGTAATTTAATCGTCTTAATTAAAACTGCATTGAATTGTGGAAAGTAATTTGGGTCTGGAGAGCAGTGGGTTTTGTATTTGTATTTTTTTTTGCCTTGTTAGATAATGGTAATGGTCTTGGCAAGGTTCTGCTCAGAATTAGCACAGTGTATAAAAACTCATGTTGCCAAGTTAGTCCAGTATTTCTCAAGCTAATTGTGGCCTTGAAGGGTATAATATAAAAGGTCATCTTTGTTAGTGAACTGCAGGCTTCTCCTGCGAGACAGAAATCCATGTCCTTATCAAGGATGAAATCTTGGCTCCTTGGTTACACAATTGAGCTTTGCTATAATTTGGACATCATTAGGCTCTTTATTAAAGCAGAGGAACACTCTAATCAATCTCGGTGCTTTGCTTTCTTAAATGTACTTCTGTATCTGAATTCAAGTTACAGCTTCCCTTTCTTTTCCTGCTCCATGAACTCCATGAAGGAGAAGGGTCTGAAAAATGCCTTGGGATGAAAGTTGCTGGTTTCCTCTTTTTGGGGTGTTTCTTTCCCAGAAGGCTCCTGTTTGTGACAAGGGTTATGAGAGCTGGGATGTTCAACCTCCTTCTCTTGTGTTGAGACGTAGGAGGAGATAGTCTGGAAACAGCAACCACTCAGTTTGGTTCGTGCTTTTAAACAATAAAAAAACCCCATAAAACTTCACAAACCCAAAATTTATTAGTGGTTGGCATTACTTTTTCTTTAAACCCAAACAAAAGGGGTTTAACTGTTTTTTTGGTGGGGAAAAAAACCCTTCTACCCAAGCCAGATTTCTGTTTCTGTGGCACATGGTCACGGGGCAGAATTGTGGGGGAAAGAAAGAGGTTTGTATTGTGCTTTTATCCCTTTTTTTGTGTTCTGGGATTTGTTTTCATCAGGATGGTGGCACTCCCAGGAACGTATTTTTGTGGCTCTGACTTATGCATTGTAAAACATAGCCAATGCTTGCCATTTCTTTGTTTGATTGCTGTTTCTTTAACCAGCAGATATTTTTCTAGTTGGATAGATAAATGGATCTTTCCCAGTTACTGGCAGTTAGATCTGACTTTGCACAGCTGTAAAAGTTAAATCTGTGCTTTAGCAGAGCTTCCTTCTCAAGGTTTTGGAGAGTCTAAAATTTGGTGGCTTCCATCACCTCTATTTGGATGGATGATGTGACAAACACTGCCTAGTTTTGCAGTCAGCTTGTGTATGTGCTGTGGCTCTGCTCAGACAACACATTATGCCTCTAAAAACAAGTAAAAAGTGGAAAAGAGACAGTGTTGTGCTTGCAGATGGAGAAAGCTCTATCCAGGGACTTTGGTATCTAGCAGCTTCTTTTCAGGAGTCCTGCTTTTCCCTGAATCTGCTTACAGGGGCTCCCAGCCTCACCACCAGCAGCAGCTCCTCGCTGTGTGATGCACGCTGAGGTGCTGAGTGGCATCAGAAATGGGTTGTGCACCACCTCATTTACAACCCCCTGGTTGGTACTTCCCCAGTTCCTGCCTAATGGATACGTGTGCTCTTCAGGAGCTCTCCCCTGGATTCCCCAGTTCGTGCAAAAATTTGCTCTTTGAGTAATTAGGAGAACTGAATGTTTCTGCTCTGGAGGGGTGAGCTTCCTCAGGCTGCGAGTTTTTAATGAAAACTTTAGGTTATGAATGTGTCATCATCTCATTACTGCTCCTTACTGTGTGGCATCCTGTTGGTCTAAGGTAGTTTAACTGTCTCCAGCCTAAATTGAGTGCTGCTTTCGGTATTTAGAAACTCTGCAACTGTTAAACCAAGCCAAACCTCCAATTTCAGCAATGGCAGCAGGGCTGAAGACGAGGAGTTGTCTCTAAGGAATACAGTCTATTATAGTTTGGGTATAAATCAACCTCTGACTGGTGGGTGTTGGGAGGAAAATTTCCTTGGGGACTAGTAATCCAGAATCAGCCTCCTATAAATCTGCTTGGATCTTCTCCTGAAGCGTGTGGAGGTACTGGAGAGCTGATTATGGATGTGGACCATGGATCTGGGAGTGTGAAATACTGCTGCTCGTCCCCTTCCATCACCACGCTGGACAGACAGGTCCGAGGAGCAGATTGTTTTCAGTGTGGTAGAAGTGATGAGTTCATTGTTCTGTTCCCTCCCTCCCAGTAAAACCTGCAGACTTGGCTTCAGATATTGGGAATTGAAAGCAGACAGCATAATGAGGTTGGCTTTGTTTTCTGGAGTTTCAGGTGTAAGAATGCACGTTGATCATGTCTCTGTGCTTTTCTGTATTTCTTTTCCCATTCTTTGAGGGCTGGAAAATATTTTTCTTTAAATGAAAAGCAATGTTTTACATCTTCTAAATGTCCCTAAGGGATGTAGCAGCAAAAATCCAGCTCCTCATGGGGTAGTGAGAAATCCTGGGAAGGAAGAACAGGGCAGGAACTGATGCCACCATGTCTGCAGGGACAGGTTGGCTCTTGTCAGCTGGACAGAGGCAGTGTTTGTCATTGCTTGCTTTCTTCAAACAAAGAGTGGTTTTGTTTTTTATGGTACCACCCTGTTGCCAGCAGAGCTCTCTTGGTGCTGCAGGTTAAGGTACTCGAAGGATGGGTTATGTGAGAATTCTGGACCTTGTGGGGGCTTTCCATGTGGAGCAGAACGTGGTTGATGTCCCTGAGCAATTTGTCACGGAGGAAATTTTCCTGGGAAAGGCAAACCATTCCTACTGCAGCTCTAAAATTTTGCCCCTACTCTGTGCCAGAGCACCACCAGTGATTAGGGCAGCTTTGTTCACTTCACTTCACTTCACTTGTCTGCTGGTTCCCTGGCCTCCTGATCCAGTAGGCTGCAGGATCAGGCACCTCCTATAAGGTGTTGGCCTTGTCCCTACCTCATGATGGTCACCTCCTTTTCATACCCGTGTCCATCCTGCTTTGCTCAGTGCTCAGCTGTGGTGTTTACTGGAGGTTTCTCCTGATGAGAAACACGGCCAGTAGCAAGTGATGCATGAGCTTGGTTTGTGAGTTTTTATTAACCTTTTTCTTTTATCTCTTCTTGTGCAGCTTGCCTACTTCTCTCATTATTTGAGTTGTTTTGCTTTTTGTTTGTGTCCTCTCCACCTTTCTTTCTCTTTACAAGAAGTTGTCTGTTCCAGCTTCAGTAATTGTTTCCTCACTTACCAGAACAAAAGCAGCTGAGACTGGTGGATTTTTTTGTTTGTGTGTGTGCAGGGATTTTGCCAGGGTATTTTTATGGACACTGCTGCTGAGCTCATCAGCAGTGCTGGGCAGGAAAGCCAGACTCTGGTATAGATTAGATGTCTTTACAGATTTTTATCTCCAGTTTGCAGGGAAGGGTGGCCTGAAGTCAATCTTCACAGTTCAGTAGAGGAGAGGAGTGATGGGGGCTGTGGGCAGGGACCCTCTTGCAGCATCTCCATCACTGGAGAGATCATCCTGCTGTGATGGTCCTGCTGAACCTTCTGTGTTTGCAGTGAACTCTTCCCCTCCCCGAGTGCTCATTGCTCCTCACAGCTGGAGGAGCCTCCGTGGAACTGGAGAAACCCGTCCCTGCTCTTTCCCCACTGAGCATGTGATCCTCTCCATTGTCCAGAGAAGTTGAGGATGCCCCATCCCTGGAAGTGTCCAAGGTCAGGTTGGACAGGGCTTGGAGCAACATGGGATAGTGGAAGGTGTCCCTGCCCATGGCAGGAGATTGGAGTGAGATGACCTATAAGGTTTCTTCCGACCCAAACCGTTTGAGGATCCTCTGGCTTGCTTATTGGGGTTCTAGTGACAATTTGCCATTAGTCTATTCTCCTTAAAACCATGCCTGATAGAAGCTTTTTAATTATCTATCTCCTAAGTAGATGTTTGGGGGTGGATGCTTGCAATGCTTTATGATTATTTCTTTTCCTGCTTCTTGTCTTCCAAGAGCCCTGGAGGGCAATCAAACCCTCTGGCTGGAGCATCCCCTGTCCTGGGCTCGTCTCCTGTTCCCAGCAGGACCACTCTTGCCACATTTTTTTGCAGTGCCCGCTGTGATTCGATCTATTTTGGCTGCAATTTAAAGATGTTGCAGGGTTCTCTTGTGTGACACTCGTCCCTCCTCCATACCCTGGGTATCTGGGACACGGTTATCTGCTGCAGCTCTGTTGTTTGGTGGAGGATGAGCTGTCAGGAGTTAGATCCCAAACAGGCAGCAGGTAGCTGGCCTGAATTAAACTGGGAATGCCCTACTAAACCCCTTCTCCCTCCCCTCACGTCTTTGGAAATGTCTTTTTATCTGGACTGTAAATTAAATTATCGTTGCGGATGTGGCTTCAAAGAAGCAGCAAGAACGAGTTGATAGGAGCTCCTGAGAGAGGTCTTCCACGAAAGCCTCCTCTTAGTAAAATGTTCTGGCATCTTTTTTCCTTTCTTCCCCAACTTTTTCAAAGTTAGAATGGAAATAATAATTCTGTGTTTTCAACTTTCATGATATATTTATAGAGAAATAAAAGTCCAATAAATGTCTGAAGTATTATCTCTTCTTGCAGGCTTCATTGTAAAAATATTTATTGAGGTTTCACTGGCTTAAAGTGTCCTGGTCAGCATCATGAATGTAATGGTTTTGTGTAGATGTTTCTTCTTCAGTGGCACTTAAAAAAAAGCCCCAAAACCAAAACAAAGCAAGAAAACCCTAATAGCTTGGAATTACTTGTTTCTCTGGCTTTCTGGTATTTTTTAACCATAGACAAACCTGAGAAGGAAAAGCAGCAGTTCCTTTCTGTTTTCAAAGCTGATCTAGTGCCAGAAAATAAGTGTTTAAAATAATACTACACTTTAGTGGCATACAAAGTTTGTTTAAAGAGATAAGGTATAAAAGGAATAGTTTTGTGGAGGATGTTTTTCTTTGTTTTGTTGTTTGTTGGGGTTTTTTGCGGAGGGGGAGGAAGTGTTGGTTTTTGTTTGTGTTTCTGTTTGGCTGGTTTTGTTTGGTTTAATTATCACAGTTTTGGAGCTTTAGAGGGTCCAGTTCCCAGGGAAGAGAAGGAAGGGGAACATGAAGCATTAACACGATTTAGAGAGGAAGGAGTGGAGTAACGGGAAGATTTGCAGGAAGAGAGACAAGGCGGCCTGTCAGTGCTCCCATTATTTTTTGTTTGTCCTCTTCTGCCTCCGGATCTTGATATCACGTGACTTAACGTTGATGGATGGAGCACTCAACGTTGAGGGATGGAGCACTCGTCCTGTGAGGAAAGGCTGAGAGAACTGGGATTGTTCAGCCTGGAAAAGAGAAGGACCCTGTGTGACCTTATGGTACCTTAGAGGGATGCACGAGAGCTGGAGAGGGACTTTTTGGGGAGTGATAGGACAAGGGATAATGGTTTTAAACTGAAAGAGGGGAGATTTAGATTAGATGTTAGGAACAAATTCTTTACTGTGAGGGTGGTGAGACACTGGCACAGCGGCCCAGAGAAGCTGTGAATGCCCCATCCCTGGAAGTGTTCAAGGCCAGGCTGGATGTGATTTAGACCAACCTGNGAAGCATTAACACGATTTAGAGAGGAAGGAGTGGAGTAACGGGAAGATTTGCAGGAAGAGAGACAAGGCGGCCTGTCAGTGCTCCCATTATTTTTTGTTTGTCCTCTTCTGCCTCCGGATCTTGATATCACGTGACTTAACGTTGATGGATGGAGCACTCAACGTTGAGGGATGGAGCACTCGTCCTGTGAGGAAAGGCTGAGAGAACTGGGATTGTTCAGCCTGGAAAAGAGAAGGACCCTGTGTGACCTTATGGTACCTTAGAGGGATGCAGGAGAGCTGGAGAGGGACTTTTTGGGGAGTGATAGGACAAGGGATAATGGTTTTAAACTGAAAGAGGGATAATGGTTTTAAACTGAAAGAGGGGAGATTTAGATTAGATGTTAGGAACAAATTCTTTACTGTGAGGGTGGTGAGACACTGGCACAGCGGCCCAGAGAAGCTGTGAATGCCCCATCCCTGGAAGTGTTCAAGGCCAGGCTGGATGTGATTTAGACCAACCTGGTTTAGTGGAAGGCAGGGAGGCTGGGACTACATGATTTTTAAGGTCCCTTCCAACACAAACTATTCTATGATTCTGTTATTTTATGGTGTCTGCATCTCCTACATGTCTGATTATCCCTCTACTGAGCCCTTCCTGTTGAAATGCTGGCTTTCATCTCCTGGGGCTCTACAAGGGACATTCGGGCACATGGGGAGTGCAAGAAGGTGGTGTTAACACACAGGGTGTTATTTCAGGTTCCCTGGGATGCGAATTAGCGATTATGAAGTAATGGGAAGGTGTTTCCGAGCATTCTCAGCACAGATGCCCCTTTGAATTTCTCATGGAGATGTTGATGTTTCTTGTCAGATGTGTAGCTGAGAACATGCATGGGTAGTGGGGCATTTGTAGGTACCAGAGCATATTTGGAAGTCCCTGGTGTTCAGGGAATACAGGGGGAAAAAACAGCTTGAAGTTTATATAAGTGTCTCAGGCTGATATCTTTTTATGAGATGTAGCTACCTAAATTTTTCTTACTACTTCCTTCTCTGTAAAGGCATGAGGCTCAACCCTCCTGTGAGCTGTGGTGGCATTTAGCCAGGCCTGGATGCTGGGGCTGACGCAGATCAGATTTTGGTGCAAGAGATAGACTTTCTGGAAGTTACTGATGAACTAATTCCCCTCCTTTGTCAGTAAAAGTACAAACTTTGGAAATCTTGCCCCTGCATTGGCCAAGAAAAGACAAAACCCAGCCGTGGAGAGTTTCTGTAACAGGAATATCACTCCAAAACCCAGCAGCAGTTTCTTGTTTCTTGCCTGCCAGAGCACATTGCAACCTCTCCTCCTCAAGTGGTTGCAGTGGCTGACATAAATATTTTTCAAGTAAAAAATCATCTTTTCTGCAAAATGTGGAGGTCGCCGTGTGTATGTGCAAACCTTCCATCTGTGAAGGGAATAACATAACCTGTGTCCTTCCAGGCTTCACCTCAGCTGATCTGCACCACATGTCCTTCAAGGTAAGCTGGGTAAGTGGCTCGCAGTCAGAGCAGGGGAAGACAAATCCCATTTGAGGCTGACCTGATGCCATCTGACATTTTGCTTATTTGAAAAGAGGAGGTTTGTAATGGAAATGGCGGGGCTGGTTCGGAGTCGCTTTAGGCCCTTGCAGTGTATTAATCTTCAGGTTGAATTACAACCGTATAAAATAAGGAGTTTTTCACTCTCTGGTGAAGACTTGTTATTCTTCCATGGGTCTCCTAAGTTTGGTTGGGTCCTTGACTTGTTTGGCGCCTCGCTTGAAGCATGTTGGGATGCAGTTGTTTACCGAAACTTGTGCATCCATTCTGTCAAACAGAAACCTCCTTAATGATCCCTCTGCTTTTATGGCTCATGTGGTGCATGTTCCCTGCTTGTAAGTGGAGGCAGTAGATTCTTGCTCCCTTTTTAGCCCTCCATAGCGGAGGAGCTGCAAGTTTGCAGCGTGCTTCTGAGAGGAAGGAGTTACCAGTGCATCCTGCCTGCGCTCCAGCAGGTGCAGTCCATCCCCTAGGAAGCATTCAGCCAGAGGTTACAGAAAATAAAGCACCTCTCCATACTGTAATATTTTTCTTTTCAGTGGGGTCTAGTATTTATAAGCCTGGGTAGGACTTTCCAACTGCTGCTCTGCTTGCTTTTTTTTTGGTCTTTGTGTAACAGCGTTGGTTTTGAGGCGCTGTGATACTTTCTGTTGACTTTGTGCCAGGGTGAGGGTTTCTTGAGCCTGCCATCCAGCTTTCCGTGACTGTACAGTCTGGAGCCTGCCATCAGCAGGCAACAGATATGGGCGGTCCTGCCTTGGCGTGGGAGCCACTGCGTGCCCTGCCCTTATTCCAGCTCCTGGTGCTTGGACTGGCAGAACAGGTGCAGCTGCTGCAGGGATCTTTGAGGCAATGAAATGCCTGTCATTGGGAGCAGAAGTTGCTGAAAGATCGTGTTTTTCTCAGTTTTCATTGGCACGTGTGGTGTCTCCAGGAGGAAAGGCAGCGACTTCTCAGTTCATCCCATTTCCCAAAACCCAGCAGCTGGCTGGTGAGCTGGCTGCTCCTCTGTCCCATCTATATCCTGCTGGGTGCAGCGGTGTGCTGGGCTGGGGTCGCGTTTCTCATCGTGCTCTCTGCTGGGTGCAGCCAAAGAATGGGAAGAGCCAGAAGAAAGATGTGGTGGTCCCTGTGCCACGAGGATGTAGGGAGGGGAGCTCTGCGGCCATAAGCCAGCCGGGTGCTCTGCTGTTCCACTTTCTGCCCACACCCCCTTCTACAGTTGCATCTCGTCCAGCATTCCTGATTCTCCTTGTCCCAGCACTCATCTCCCTGATACCCTGCTGGGTGCCCTTTAAATCACACTGTAATCCAGACATTGGCTCCGTGTTGTCTACGGGCCACCAGCCAGGCTGTGGGACAGGAGTTGCTCTCCAAGGCACCACTGTGGCCTTAGGGACATCCGCACAGCCATCCCACCCCAGATGAACACCAGGATGGGCCAAAGGGGTGTGGGGGCGTGCAGTTGGTGGGATGTGGGGAGCAGCAGGAAGGTGAAGGAGATCAGGAGATCCTCAGGGGAGTCATCCCAGGGGAGCAAGGGGACTTGCATGCATTTGGAGGGTGCCCATGGCAGCTCTCCCATAGCCCTTGTTTCCAGGCACTAGTGTGTATTTTGGAGAGACAGTCAGGATTTTCTGTCTAAGAAGGAACTGCTTTGAGTAAAAATCCCTGTGTGGAAAAGCTGCTGCTGTCCTGGTAGAATCACGTTTGAGAGTGCCATCTAATGTGAAATCACAGCTGAATCAAGATTTGCATCTTTTTTTTTTTTTTTTGGGTTTTGTTTGCATTCCTAAAAATCATCCAGACATTTTCTCCTCTTTAAAAGCAGCAGTGCTCAAACCTCTCCAGCTGCCGTTATGAAATGAGTGAGTTATTCTAGCTAAATTGAGTAGATTGGACTGGAAACACTTCTGGAAATACTGTGCAGGTTGTGGACCAGCTGTTGGCAAAACCAGCCAGGGTTTCATACACAGTGGGTCCCAAAAAAAGAAATAGTATTTTGCCATAGTGATTTACCACCCCACCCCCACCTTTATTTTGCTACAAGCACAATCCTGCACTTTTTAATTAAAATTTGAGCTGTGTCAGCACCGGGAGAGGGCTGTAAGTCTGCAGCATGAAAGGGCAGTGGTTTCCTTCATGGTGACTGGTTCCTGTGCTTCCATCAGGCAGTTGGTGACCTGAGACAATGTCATGTGTGAGGGGACACAGTGGAGAGGGCTGCTTTTCCTCTGATAGCAGAGTTTTCCTTGTTTTTCCACCCCCCTGATGAAGTGACTCTTCCTCTGCTGCACTCAACTGGTGGCCCAGCAGCAGAGGGAGTAGAGGAAAAGTTTGCAGTAATTGAGATAACTCAGCAGAACATCCAGCAGGGAGCAGGAGGAATCCACTGGGGACAGGTACATTCGTCCCAATCCTAGTCCAGTTTGGCATTTGTGAACGTCTCTGTTTCTCCTGGTGGTCTCTCCACATCTGCCTCAGTCTAATGCTCTCAGGCCCAATCCAGTTTCTCAGAGCTTTTGTGCCTTCCCAAGAGTCTGTCTGAACCCTTTAGTTGAGGGCAGTGGTTGTGCACTGAGGGCTCACCATCCTCCCTCCCTGCCCGAGCATCTGGGGCAGGGGTGGTGGGCTGGATGGGGACTGAGCACGGGGCAGCCACAGAGGTTTCTGAGTTACTCTTCTCTTGGATGCATTGTCAAAAATGCTCCCAGCAGCATCTCCCATCTTTCACCACGAAGAATATTATCATCAAGCAAAATGCAGAGAGCCAAACTCTTGTTTGTGAAGCAAATGTCGTTTTTGACTCCTCCCAGTTTGAGTCGCCTCTTAATCCATCGGGTTTTCAATCAGGCGCTAACAGATAGGAATTTTGTTCTTGTTTTCTTGCTGCACTTGCTTGTTGACTGCTGTCAGGTACCCACCCAGGTCAGCTGGAGACAGCTACTCTGTCCAGGAGCAGCAAAGTCCAGACACAGCCTTGCCACCACTGGCTGGGGTGATCTACTGAATGAATTAATGCCATGCTCTCAGGGATATTTAGCAGTTTAGATAGGGCCACAAAGATGATTAAAGGAATGGAACACATCTCCTTTGAGGAACTGCTGAGAAAGTTGGGGTTGTTCAGCCTGGACAAGGATCCAGCATGGCCTTCTGTATCTGAAGGTGGCCTACAAGAAATCTGGAGAGGGTGTTTTTACAAGGACATGTAAAGATAGG
Source organism: Ifrita kowaldi (assembly GCA_013398055.1). Classification (NCBI taxonomy): domain Eukaryota; kingdom Metazoa; phylum Chordata; class Aves; order Passeriformes; family Cinclosomatidae; genus Ifrita; species Ifrita kowaldi. The sequence continues at coordinate 940,114 of VZRS01006356.1, read as the reverse complement.
AGAAGGGGGAATGGTTTCAAAATGAAAGGAAGTAGATTTAGATATTGGGAAGAAATTCTTCGCTGTGAGGGTGATGAGGCACTGGAACAGGTTGCCCAGAGAAGGCCAGGTTGGATGGGGCTTTGAGCACCCTGGTCTAGTGGAAGGTGTCCCTGCCCATGGCAGGGGGATTGGAAACAGGTGATCTTTAAGGTCCCTTCCAACCCAAAGCATTCTAGGATTTCTATGATATTTGAATATAAGGGGGAGATTTTCCACAATCTCCTGAAGGAAAAATCTCCAAAGACTTTCAAGTGTTGCATTCAAGAATCTGTGATTTGCTCTAACCAGTTGACCAAGAAGGAGACAGAACTGGGGAAATGCTGCTGGTTACATCCCGTCTGCTGCTGAGTTACTAAAGAAGTTTTGCCTCCTTAGAACCACTTTGAAATAGTCTTTGCAGATTGAGATGTTCCTGTCTGCACTGAACATAGCATTTAAAAGCAAAAGAGGAGGTGGATGCTAGCCCCTCTGTCACTCCACAGAAAACCTTGGAAGGGCTACAGCTCCTTGCAGTCTTGGCCAAAGACTTGCTTCCATTTTGATGCACTTTAGCAGAAGCGGGATACTGGGAGTGTTGGCAGCTCATTTCTTGTTGCAGAGTGGCAGCTGTACGGTGCAGACTCCCACAGCTGACTCTGCAGCATCAAACTAAGGCTTTGAAGTGTTGCTTGTGGTCCAACAGCATGTGGCTTTAAACAACAGCTTCAAACTAGGCCATGCTCTGATTTTGGGGAAGACCAGGTGATGGGGAGCTGTGATAGCACCCAAGTAGGAGTGCTGTGGTGGGAAGGCAAGAAACTGCCTCCTCTTTCCTGTGCTGTGAAGTTTGCTGGAGATGAGACACACACACAATGTTGGTGGTGACATTGTTAGGTGACCTCCCAGGACCTCGCTTAACTGTGGGTGAGAACCCCCCTGCTTTGCCTTTCTGATGATTTCAGAGTGGTAGAGCTATCGTGCAATTGTTACCTTGTGGTAAAAATACAAATTTGGGGAAATTTTACTCTTTAGTTGCTCTATCTTAATTTATTTTGCAGTTTGAATGAAAACACACCATTTCATCCTGCTGTGCACGGAGTCAGAGACCCTGCACACCTCGTCTGGAACCCAAAGGCACTAAGCAAACTCCCAGGAGAGCTTTACTTGGGTGTACTTGGGATTGTGGTGTGCTGATACACTGCTTCAAAATGCCATGTGCACTGTGGCTGGGGATTTTTGTTGGGCACTCCACGTGGTTTGGAAAGCACTGCTCTGCTCTAGGCAGGAAAACAAGGATCTGAGGGGGCTCAAATTGCTGTGATCGACCTCGGAAATCCTCTGCCTGGCTGTGTTGAGTGAGAGCCTTGCTCTTGGCGTCGGTGGGGAGGGATTTCACCCTTTGGAAATGTTTCAGAAGCATGAAATGCTGTCCCTCCCAGCGTGCCGACCGTGCTGGGCTGAATTTTCCCCCTGCCCCCTCTCTCCAGGGTGATTTTTATACTTTCTAAAATTTTCCCTCTTATTTTTCAAATCTGCATTATCAGCACAAATCGCTTTCTCTTCTCTCTCTCAGGTGTAAAAACCCATTTTGAGTGGCTGGTCTGCTTTCCAAGGAGTTATTTAAGCACAGTAGGTCATCAATGTATCGCACATATTACGGCCATGCCTTGGCATTTGTTTTGCGTTTGTAATCCAACACCCAGCTGCTTCGGCCTCAGACTCCAGGCAGCTATTTAGTGCTTCAGCTTGTGCTGAGGAATGCATTGTGGTGCTGTTTACTTCATTACGTGCAAGGCTCAGATGGAGTACAGTGAGCTTCAGTTAAAAAAAAAACAAACCCAACACAACAACCAAAGCTGAAAACTGAGGGTAGAAAATAGGCTTAATATAGATGTTAAGTCAGGGTAGAGGGACCCAACAGAGAAAATTTGGGTTACATTCTGCAGTCATTGCAAGCATTCTTGCTGATGAAAGCAGAGATTACTTACAGTGCGATAGGGAACTGGACTAATAAAAAAAAAAAATCCATCTACTCCTCTGCTGCAGCTGTTCTCTTGCTTCTCCATCTCTGGCTGAGCAAAAAGCACTGGAAAACCCCACCCCGAGCAGTAAATGGGACTTTCCTCTGGGAATACTCTGGTTTTGCTGGTCCTGATCTAGGTTAACATTTCAGTTGCAGGCTTGGATGGTTTCACCCAGCATTTCCACCTCCCCAAACTCTCTAGTTTTCACTAAAGTGCTGTGGGGTGAGTCACCCAGTGCCCTAATTTGTATCTAGTGAAAGTGTGTGAAGCCAAGGAGGGTTGAATTCATTACGTTTAGCTGGATAATTAGGATGCTGCTGGTTACGTAAGGGGTGGTAGTAAGCAAAGCTTTTGATCAGCTGATGAGGATTTTGCACGTATTCCTGCTGAGGCTCTCTAAGTCTCCCCAGGGGTGAGGAGCAGTGGTGGCTCTTAAGCGGATCTATGGTATGGAAATCTTGCTGCTCTGGGAGAAGGGGGAGAGGACAGAGCTCTTCCTGCTCTTTAGCAGGTGAAGACTGTCACAGTGGTGTTTTCTTGGTCCCAGAGTAGCTTCTCATGGCAGAAGAATATGTTCTTTCTGAAAGGAGGAGTGATTAATGGGGGGCTGTTCCCGTCCCCGTGCTGCAACAGCTGGCACTGGAGGAGGGATCAGAGGATACAGGAAAATTCAGAAAGCTGAGCCCCTGTCCCTGACTGTCACTCTCATGGATGAATTTGGTGGGGTTCGGGTGGTTAGCTGGACTCCAGTTTAGGCTGACTGCAGCAGGGGTACGTACTGGTGTCACAAAATAAAGAAGTGCTTTTCTGGGCTGGAGGCTCAGAAAATACGTGTGTAAGCTCTTGGAAGAGCCACTGCACTGCATTGACACCTCCAAATGCTCCAGCTGACAGGGCAGGATGCTCAGTCATAAAGCTTTGCTGCTCCAAAGAGGTAGCACATGGTTGGGTCACTTCCTGGTTTTGCTGGAAGAGAGCGATAACCTTCTCCTCATGCTTTATAAAGCCCTGGCCAATTGAACTCAGATTTCTTTAAAAAATAATAGATGGCCTGAAAAGAATAAAGGTGGGATTAGGATACAAATCTCATGACAGCTTGGCTGTGTGAACAGTGCAGAGTAGGTTGGTGGTTTTTTTAGATATTGGGGCTAGAGAACAGTAATTCAAGTTTTAGGCTTGGGTTGGTTTTGGTTTGTTTTTTCTTTGCTTGTTTGATTTACCCATTTGCCATTGGGCTTCCTAAAGATGAGATCATCTCCAACCCAAACCATTCTGTGACTGTTTTTTAGTTTCTCACTGTTTTTGTGGTCGAGAAACAAGTGACATTCCCTGTGAGGGTACAAGAATGCATCCAGCTAGGCCTGGAGTGCTGGATGGACACAGTTATCCAGCAGAGCGGGTTTAAAATACATTTGGGTTTATATGAGCAAAATGTCCCTTGGCCTACGTAGCTTGGCATTTATTTTTTGGGTTCAGAGACCTGCTTTAAGGCTCAGGTGTCACACATTTTTGAGGGATGCCATTGTATCCCGTAAGCAAACTATGCTGGGTTCTGGGAAGTATTTAATGCGTAAAGGTTGGATCAGTGACCTTTTCCACGTGTATTGTTTTGGATTTGATCCTGCTGTAGAGCCTGGTGTCTGAATGCCCTGCATTTGTGCCCGGAGTCAGGGCTTTAAAGTCAGCATTGCTTATCAAATTCAGGAGTTCAGTTTCATTGCCAAAAGGCAAAAATGCTTTTTGTTTTTTTCCCTTTTAATTTTTCTTTCCTTTCCCCCCCTTTTCTCCCCCATCTCTTCTTTTTCCTCTTCCTCCCCTTTTTTTCTTTTCTTCATAGGCATCATCCCTTAGAGACTCTCTCTGCCCTGAGTTCCTGTGTTGAAAAGAGAGGAGAGAAAGAAAAGAAATCTAAGCCTATTTATAACAAGGCAAATAAGAAGAACGAGTATTTCAGTGAGAAGGGACTAAGACTTCCCTTAATTCCAATAAGCTCTTTGTCCTTTGCAGTAGCAGTAAAGAAGGATCTTCCTGCCTCAAAGCTGATGCTTCCAGAAGGGCTTCCTTCTGTCTTTAGATTCAGAGAGGTGCTGGATCCTGCAAACGTCTTGAGCTGTGAAATTGTTATTATCCAGCTATTTCTGTAGCGGAGGGCAGGTAGAAGTGGCTATGTGCATTTTCTTTGCCTGTTTTCCCTGTCAGGATATGTTCAGTATCTTACACTCTGCAGTGGCTTTCATTAAGGTGGTTTCCAAGCAATAACACTTCAGTGGTTTTGTTTTCTTTCTTTCTCTCCCTCCTTTTCTGTCGGCACATCTCAGGTTTGAGAAGAGTTGAAGAAAGCTAGACACATTTGCCGTGTTTTCTCACCTAACCTGCCAATCTTTCCCTGCAACCTGAGACCAACTCCTACCTGTGCCCCATTTTTCCAGACTCCCAAACCTTTGCAGTACCGGGCTTAAAAAATATCCCCTAGCTGATGCTTTCTTATATGTTATGGGATAGTCTAAAAATAGTGCTCTGCCCTTTTTAACAGAACCATGTATTATTAAAGAAGGAATGAATAGGCGATGGAACCAGAATAAAATCTCCCTTCTTCTCACTGAAGAGAAGCTTTAAAAATCTCTAAGTGAAAATATTTGACCCTTTTGAAAACCAGAGCTTCTCCTTGGGGACTGCAGTGTAAACTTTGAGTTTCTGAGCTTGTGTCGAGGTGCTTGTTTACCTTCGCAAATTTAGTACCCAGGTGATGGGTGCATTTTTTGGTTTCTTTTTTTTTTGTTCCTCCAAGAGGAGCAGCAGCAAGGATGGGGCTGGAACAACCCACACTTCCCTACCTCTACGCCCTTGTGTTCCTGCCAGGTGCTCGTAGGTGGTTCACATACAGTGATAACGGGGCCACTTGAATTTATCTCGGGATGCAGCGGTATCAAACACTCCTAAATCGGGCTGGTGGCACCTGACACTGCGCAGTCACTCCCGGGGCTGCTGCGGTGTAAAATGACACCGCGCTGCTGCCGCGGCATCTTGGGTTCGCTGCCGGCGCAGATGGAAGTGAACAAGATGCCCTGTGCCTGTTCTTGTCTGAATGACCGGTTGGGACGAATTATTGCAGGGTATTTCTAAGCAGCAGACTCTTCTCTTTGGCTCAGTTTTCTCTGTGTGGTGCTAGATGAGTAACAGTGTGTGTAATAAGCAATTAATGTCTATACATTTAATTTCAGAGGACACTGTAAATAACAGGTTTTACTTCCCTCCCTCCCCCAACTGTTGCATTGAATTTCATTCTCTTTAATTATACTAACAAATGTGGGGAAAATTATAAATATTTATAGTGGAATGAGTGGCTTTATTCCGTGAGTGAGTGAATGTCCCAAGGTTGATTATAATCTTCCATTCAGTCACAAATCAAAAGTATCTATTATACAACTTCAAGAATGAAACTCTAAACTTCTGCCAAAGGCAGAATGAAGCAACTTCAGATGTTGGGAGTGTTGTTAATACGAACCATGATGTGACTGGCCAATACATTTTTGTTATCCTTCTTTCTGAGCAGCTAAAAAGTGAATTATATGGCTGTAATTCTGGTGTGACAGTGCATTTTAGATGCTGCCAATAACTAATTTTTGAAAAACAAATGTCAGGCATTGTGCTTTGACATTGACTTTGATTCAGCGTGTCTCTTTTAATTTGTTAACGGATATTTAGCCAGGCATATGAAATGATGGGAACACAAGTATTTTTCCCACGTTTTTTTGCATTTATTGTAAAACCTCTTCTTTCAATATTGCATTTATTTCCCAGGTTTCTCCCTGGCAATTTGGATTTCTTCCTGCATCCTTTCCATGCATGCTGGCCACAGGAGAAGCCATGCTCCTGGCAGACCAGGGTGTTCCTGAAAATGCTGTATATCCATTAATCTTGAACAGTACTTATTAGCAGCATAACTCTTCATACGTCCTCAAAATTTTTTTTTCACTCAGTTTTTTGCCTTTTTTTCCTCATTTGAGAAGTGCTGTGCCATTACAGAGATGGGTCTTGCTGCACCAAGAATAGTTTCAAGGGGAGCTGTGGATGAGTGGACATTGATTGCTTGGTGGAAAATAAGAGCTGAAAGTTTGATATAGTTTAAAACTAGTTAGTTTGCATCAGCATGTTCCTGCTTTTGCTCTATGTCTCTATGGCTGAGAAGAAAGGAAAAGGACCTCAGCTTTTGCTACTGAACATTTGATTGCCACTTCAGTGTTAGTGCTGTGAGCAGCTCTTGGTGGATGAATTCCTCAGCTTGTGTTCTACATCTCTGCTAAACTGCTGGGACTGCTTCTGTGGGCTCTGCTTGTATTTACATCAAGCTGCTCCAAAGAGGACCTGCCTGAGCTTTTTACAAATGAAGGAAAAATTTATATATATCTATATGTGTGTGTGTATGTCTATATATAAAAATGTATAAAAATATAGAAAAAGCATTGCAGCTATAACCACTGAGTAATGGTCTGTTTGATTAAAACATTCTGTGAAAAGAAATATAGAGAAGACTTTCAAACCTTCTTTCAGATCTTTATTAGCTATTCTTCTTTGTATCATCCAACTGCTGTAGGAGAGCCAGGTAGATTTTTAATGGTGTGGATTGTATTTTATAAAGAGCCCAGCATAATAGAGTCCTAACTGGAGCCTGTAATAGAGACAGTGATCATTATTGGCAATAAAAAGTGGCAAATTTGCTGGAGGTGTCTTGTGATTTCGTAACTTCAGATGTCTATCTTAACATTGTGCTTAAATAAACGGGTCTCAAATTAGGAATTTTAAGTTAGCCTAATATTCCCTCAGGTTTCATGATTTGTTTTGACTTTGAAGAGCTGAAATAAATTCACTTTGGTTTGTCACTCTTCTCCTTTTTTATTACTGAAGAGGACAGAAGTGACAGTCTTTTCTAAGTGGTCAGATGAAATATTGGTTGTGTAACTTTTTTAATAGGCACCTTCAACTAAAAATAACAGGTTTGAGTTGAAGCTTGAGTAGAAGATGTCAGGCATGATTTTCCACCCTTTTTACTGTTTTTTCTTAATTTTTAGTTTGTAAAGTAAGTTGTAGTGATGGACACATGGTATATATATACTCTCTGATGTCAAGGTTCCCAGCTTCTGTTCCTTTGGCCTTTCTTCTCCACCCGCCAACACTCCAGCCATCCCTCACTTCTTTGAACATCCCCCAGTCTTTCCTTTTCCCCTCCAACATGTCCTCCATCCCCAGTATAACGCAATCTGTTTTTAAACTCCTTTTCCTCATCTTTCAAGCTCCATCCCCAGTCACTTAGGTGATGTGGTGCTTTGGTCCTCAGTTGGACCATGCTGGCCTTAATCATCCATTTGTCTGGCTCTGCTGTGGGTGTCCATAGCAGCTCCTTCAGTGCTCCTTAAATGGGTCCATGAAGATGCTTCTTCTTCCTCTAATTGTTCTTTAGGACTCCAAGGATTCTATGGAGGGTTGGTATTCACACATACCAGGAAAAAGGCCCTTTAGATTTACTCAGATAATTCAGAGAATCCTGGAGATAAAATTCCACAGGATGATAGGGGAAATTTCCAAACTCGATGAATTTTAGGCAGTGCCTGTGTGAAATCACATTATCTGTGTGTCTTGTGGATTTCTGTTCTTATCTCTATTGCTCTCCCTCTCCATTGTTTCTTCTCAAATTCAATTTCGAATGACAAGGTGGCAGAGCAGAGAGGGGGGAAGGGCAGGAACCCTTCATGGAATCATAGAATCATTAAGGCTGGAAAACACCTTCAAGATCATTGAGTCCAACCATTAACCCAGTATTGCCAGGCCCACAAGATGTCTCTAGGCAAGACATCAACACATTTTTTGATGGCTCCTACCACTGTGAAAGCTTTGGGCTGGTTCAGACCTTTTGATACTACTTTAATACAGGCCTTTTCATTGAGTGACACACAAAATTCCACAACATAACCATGCCCTGGCACCATCCTGGAGCTACTTCGTGCTCCCTGTGTGGGCAGGCAATTTCACATGTCTCTTATATGGACCACAATGACATTGTGATACTCAGCAAGGAGATATTTCCTTCCTAAAGCTGAAGTAAGTTACTTATGGGGCATGATTGCTGGTGAGGCCCCTGATAGCCCAGCTCCATAAGTGAAACAAAATATTGATTGTGAAATGCTTCCCCTGTATTTTAACCTCACACTGTGTCACACTGGGTCTCAATGGCCATGCCACTGGAAAGAGGACGTGTGCCCACCACAGTGGGAAGACTCGGAGCGCTCTTTGGCGTGCATTTGTCGTGTTTAATCAAGGTGATGTTTACTGATTTGTAGGACACACTGCCCCATTCCTCAGTAGTGCTGGGTTGTATTTCCCAGCCCAGGAGACACCCAAGTGTGTGCCGAGGGTGAGAGCCATCGAAGCTAACCGGGAACCAAGTGCAAGAAGGAGGGGGAGCAAGCAAGGTCCTAATTTTTCTAAAGGAAAGCATGGCTGAACACCTGCTGTTCCCCAACAGAATAATATGAATTTGCATCAAAAAGGGGTCCCAATCAGTTGTGCTGGCTGCTTTTGAGGAGAGCAGTTGTGTCTGGAGGCATTCTGTTGGGGGAGATGTCTTCCAGTGAAAGCATTTTCCACACAAGGGCTGTGGGGCCCACCCCGCGGTTGGCATTTACAGAGGGGTGGAAATGCTATTTAAATTTCAAATGGCCTCAAGTTTTCACAGTTGCCATGTCAATAGATCAAGTTCCTTGAAATACATTTTAAGCGGAGTTTACACAGAGCCGCGGGAGCCCGCATTGACTCCAAGGGCTGCCTTTATTGTGCCTCCAGCAGCGGTAAGTCAATATGGCACATTGAAAGCAGCCCTGCTCTGCTGCTGAGTGAAAGTTAGCAAATTCCCCCCGTCTCCTTCCAACTCTTTTTTTTTTTTGGGTAGCAGCATGTTTAACTAGCTGAAATGATCTTTTTTTTTCCCCACTTCTTTCTTCTCTTTCTGACTTGTTTCGGCAAGGCGGTAATTAGATCAGGCTACCAAACTCATCACATCTTCCAAATGCCTGTCTGCGAATGGCTGAAAAACTGGAGTGATACAAGGGAAGGTAACAGGAAAATAAGTGGCTCTGGGACAGTGCTGATAAGGGCAGGCAGTTGCTTAGTACAGAACAATAGAAAATAAAAGTTGGAAAACAAGACGGGCCAGAAGAGTGTCATATTTCATTGAAGGAGGTGATGAAGGTTACAAAGCTGTTGTTCCAGGAACAACATCCTCTGGGAGTGACCTGATCTGACCCTCCCTCCGACTGTTACCCATACCTAATTGTAATTCTCACTCATGTATCTTCCCCCCCCATCCAAAATAGCTCCAAGCAGGTTTGGGGCTTGCAGCAGATGTGGGTTATGGGCAAAGACTGCTGGAGATGGGGTTGTCTCCAAAGAGAGGTGGGATGGGCCTGGCTGCTCCTGGGAAAGGCTTGAGATGTTGTCACTAACTTCCCCAGCAGATCCGTCAGGGTGTGAATGTACCTGACACAAATGTCATGGGTTAAAACCACTGGACTTCTTCTGGAGGGATGGTATGTGGAACAATGCATTCTGCTTCTGCAATGCTGCTGTTCGTGGCTGATGCCAGAATCAAATTTTCTCACTGGTCTTCTGGCGTGTGTCCACATTTGGAGCATGCAGTGGGTCTGCAGCGCTGGAAACTGTCTTCTTTGACTTCTACAAGGCATATTTGAAACACTTCTGCAGATGCTGTGTGCCCTTCCCTCTCCATCATCCACTCATTTGTGAAAAACAATAATTTCTCCTGGGTATGACCACCGTACAGGCTGTCCCTAGCAAAATGCTCTTTAATTATTTCTCCCTGTGCCTTCCCAATGGGTAGGTGAATCTGAGCATCCCTGTCCGTGGTGGGCACATCGCAGCAGGTTCTGATTTTGAGTTTGGCCTGCTTTGATATTTCACTATCTGCAGTCTTCCCCCTCATGCTGGAGTAGCCTGTGAGGAAGCTGCAGCAGTCTGGAAGCTGGAGTGTAGACTTTGAATTTTAAATGCTCTGGTATGAGCCATTTTGTTACTGTTTGGATTGCGCCTACCACTTCTATCCCCTAGTCCTCCCCTGCCAGGATAAATCACTCCTGAGGTGACCACGCATTTCCTGGGGAATACCATTAACTTGAGCAAGCAAAGGGATGACCTGGCACAGCACCATGTGGTGTTGGGTGCTGATGATTGATCCTTTGATTCTGCAACCCAGGGAATGTTCCTCTTCCTTTTCCAAGGCTCTGGTAAAGCACTGTGATTGTGGTACCCAGAAAAGCATGGTTAGATTTACATTCTACCAGAAATAGAGGGTAGCGTGGCAGAAACATATGTCTTGATTCCTAAATGGGAAAGAAGAAAATTTTTAGGAAGGAAAAGCAGTTCTGTGACTAATTATTTTTAATTGTTGTCTTTTTTTAAAAAAAGATCAAGATTGTTAGAGTGCTTCTTTCCCTCCAAAACATCTACAAGTGATCAGGCTACCAAACAGACTAATTAGATGTCAAATAGACTTCAGTTCTTAAATTGGTTTAGTTACACAATGCAAAACATCACATTGGGAAGCAGATGGCGTGTCATTTTTAATATGTCTTGTAACTTGCCTGAAACCACTTCAAAGTTTCCTTAAAGAAAATATTGTTACTACTGACCAAAAGAGATGCCACTGAGTAGCTCTCAGCATAACAACAAGATGTTGGGTCAGTGTCTTACAAATATTGTCAGTGCCTTCAGTGGCTTGAAAATAGAGGTATCTATTTAAAGGGGTTTATATTCAGTGGGTAAAGAGCTGATGCTGTCTTAGAAAGTCAGGACCCTTTAATTGGGACCCAATTGGACACCAGAAAAAATGAAGGCTATGATATAATTAGTTTTGAAAAATTCTTTCTCTGTGCCCCGACTATATAGTTCAATTGGCAAGTCTGCAGGGCTGTGCCTTCCTTAGGAATGCCTGTGTTGCCCTGGAATCTAAATGATCCATTGAATAGGAATATGGAGACCCAGAAACCCTGCAGCAGAGGGGGGAACCCTTACCCTTGTTTGCAAAAACATGAAAATGGCCCAGTATCTTGTAACTCGAGTTGCAGCATTCATAAAAACAGCATTAAGTGCTGCCAGGCTGTTCCATTACAACCTTAATTACGGAAAGAGTAGGAAACGAGTGTTTGGGTGAAAAACAGCGTTAGGATGGTGGTGGAGATGAAGCAATACCAAATTGGAGGGAGAGCTGTGCTCGAGTGATCAAAGCTAGGAGATAACCTCGGTTGTATTTCAAATCCATCCCCAAAGCTCTGCTTCGGTGGCTTTGGAAAGGGTTTTAGTTGCATGGGTGGAAAGGTCCATGAGATACTGACAATAGCAATGAAAACGAAGTCAGTAGTATGTGAAGCAATGGGTTTCTTTCTTTAATAGGCTCTAATATATATGAAAGGTCAGTTTACGTATCCTGAGATGATTTAATGCTTGAAGAAACACTTCTTTCCATTATAGGTTTCACTAAATATTTTCAGAAGAGTCTTGGTTTGGGTTGGGGTGAAAAACAGAAAATAAACCAGTGTAGGTAAAATAAGGCAAAGAGTTTGATTTCTCTCTAATATTCTTCTTTCATACACAGCTGTTAGTTTCTTCTTAGTTACTTAAAATTTCGTTTTCTAAAGGAAAGTGATAAATGCAAAGAATTAGTTCGAAATTAGTATCTTAACGAGTTGTGCAAACTTTGGAAAATCTTCTTTTAGCACAAAATAATAAGAAAAGTAATAAAAAAATAGTGGGATTTCCTCCCTCCCTTCCATCCCAAGCTCTTAAATGCCAGGAGGAGCAGGGTAAGCTTGCTGTGGGGCATCCTCATATCAAGGATTCTTAATTACATAAGAGTCTACTAATTTAATATATGAACAAATACCAAACCCATTAATTGTATTGATTTAAAACCCATTTCCCCTCTTTTCTTTCTGCTTCCCCCTCCCCAAATCTTTTTACATATCCATCCTATTGGTGACAGACCATTGTTTGTGAATTTAGGTGATGTATTGACCTTTTTTGGAGTTAGGAGGCTGTGGCTTGCAGGGTGAGGGCTGCTTTAGGAGGAGTTTGGATGCCTTGGAGGTGGGGGATGCTTTTTGCTGGGATGAGATGTGGTCTAAAACCGCTGTTGGATGTAGGACCTTTGTTCATCCTCCCGTGGAAAGAGGAAAACCAGGCAGGATAACATCTTCCCTGGGAAGGGAAGAGGGGAGATGGCACTTTTATTTTCACACCCTTTAGTCCCCCTGCTGGTTACACAGTTTTTAATTAACCTCATTAATAGGGGTATACAGGGTCTCAATCAATCTCTGGGCGATCGCTCCCAAGGATGTCTTGCTTAGGCACTCTCCGATAAGTGCGTTTGGCACCAGAACGTGCTGAAGATCTTTGTCTCTGATGCTAATTGCTTGTGTCATCCCTCTCCCTGCTGCCAGCTACACAAGGTTCTTGAGGTTTTCCTGAGCAGCAGAGAGTTTCTTTGGAAAGAAAACAACTTTGCTTGTACTTTTGATCATTTTATGTGGCAGTGGTTGGTTTTCAGTGCTGCTCGGGGGGATTGGAGGAAGTGGTAGAAGGCTGGAGAGGAAGCCCACTTGGACTTAGTGGGGAGCTAGGGGGTTTGGAAGGTTCTTCTCACCTTTGGGTGCTTTAGAAAAATCTGTTTCTAAAATAAATTAAAGAAATGAAGATGTAAATCAAAAGAAGTAATGAGCAGGATTGCTCGCCCTTGGTTCTCTGTGGTTTCCCCAAAATGGGGGTGTGTGACAACATGGAGCTGCATCAAGGTCATGAAGTTTTGCAGAATAACAACCAGGTGGAAGAGAAGGCAAAAGTAGACTCAAAAAGACTGGAATTCGTTTAGTTTTTGCTGGAAAATGGCCATCCATGGTGTTTTTGTTGCACGCTGTTTTCTGTTGAGTGCAACTCACATCATAAGCTTTTATTCAGCTCTTGGAATGACTTTGTTTTTTAGTGCCTGTTTGGTTTCATCCAGCATGGTTTTGTGGGCCCAGCCACATTTTTACTAAGGATTTACAGATCTTGGGGAGCAGCTTTTAATAATATTGGCAATAGATCAATAGACTTCCTTTTATTTGCTTCTTCCCTAGACTCTTGATAGACAGTCTGTGCATCAACACCTTCAAAGTCCTCATCCCTTGAATTATGGTTTTGAGAACTTGGATCAACTAGATTTTGACCCATTCAGTTCTCCTTTCTTAAAGGCAGAGCAAAACTGGGAACTTAATTTTTTTACAAAGAAACTTTCAGCACAATCATAGTTTTTTACCTTGCTGTGGGAATAAAGATGCCAGAGCCTTTAAAAGAAATCTGGGGGGCAGGAGGGGGCCAGGTGAGTTCTGGAGTGCCTTTGCTGTTGAGTAAGTGTGGGTGTTTTCTCACCTTCCTGGTGGCACTGCATTATTGGCTTTGTGTGACTCTGGAAGAGGTGTTGGAGAGGAAGCAAGGAGCATCTCCATTGTCCATCTCACATCCTGAACCCCACCTGGCTTGTTATTCTAATTACAGATGTTTTACTTTGCCGTTTGTTTGCATTGGGGTTCAACTCTCACAAGTAGCCCCTTCACTATACACGCAAATGAACACAAATCACCCCAAAAATCTTTCATTCTCCAAGTTGTTTTCAGTAACTAATTTTTGTTTATGCCATATAAAAAAAAAAATCCACCCTTTTAGCAGCCTCCCTTGGTGGCTTGCAGAAGAATGGGAAGGCCCCCTAACTATTTCCCCCATTTTATTTTCCATAAAATGCCAGGATTTTGAACAGAAAACCTGACAAGTCGTTTCCTATCAAGCATTGTAATTATCTATTATAATAGGGAATAAAGGATTAATTAGTTTTCAAGCTGCAGATATGATTTAATTAGTTTTCAAGCTGTATCTGAAACACCTGTCTTGGCAAAATCAAAGTGTTTGCATTTGGTGGGGGGGGAATAGGGGAGTGAGAGGGAAGGATGGGGTCTCTGATGTTTGCTGACCTGCAGGGTTGTTCCCCCATTTTCCACCCTTATTGAGGTGTGATGTGTTTTTTAAATGCCCAATTTATAATGTGTTTAATTGTTCTCATGTGCACACGCTTTCTCAGGACACATCATTGCCAGTTCCTGCCACTCTTCCTCAAAATCAAAGAAATTTTGAGTGTTCTCTATAGGATGCATGTTCTGTCTCCAGGGATGTCACAACAGAGAGGGAAAGACCAAAACCCTCTGGTTTTTGTGAAAACCTCAGCTCCAGTCACTTCGCTGGGAGAGGCCAAAGTGGTGGTCACAAAACTCTCCTCTGGTCAATGACCAGCTGACTTTGCTGAGTGGCCAAAGGATGTTTTTGGTGTATGTGAGCAGCAACTGAAGCCTCCATTGCAGGCAGCAGTGCCATTCCATTGGGATTAAACATGATTTGGGAGGAAAACGGGTGCAAACCAGGAGGATTGAGGGGTGGGTTTTATTGTGGCATCACTGCTAACACCTGGCACTGGAGGGATGCTGCAGGAAGGTGAAGCCCCTGCTGCAGCTTCTCCTGGGGGCCAGCTCTGCCTAGGAGTGAAACTGCAGCCTCTCTACTGCCTTTGGCTTCCAAAACAATAGTAATAGTTATAATAGTAATAGTAGTAATAATAATAACAACAACAGCGTCAAGCACAACAATAACAATAATAAAGGATATATTGTAATATATATAGAGTATATATTACATCTATATTATATATTTTAAACAGTGTTCGTAAATATTATTTTTATTAATATTATAATAAATTATGATTTTATAATCGTTATAATTATAACGATTATAATCGTCATTATTATCAAAATCTGCAAGAAACTAAGCTGGTTCTTCCTCTCTCCCCCAACAAAACCATATTTCAGAGTCACTCCCTCCGAAGAGGTGTGCAAAGGAATGAGAGTTTTGCTTTTTGGAGGTGAGAAAAACAAACCATTTCTGATGAAAAAAGCTGGTTATTTTTTTTTCATTCAGTACCTGTTTTTCTTGGCGCATATATATATTCTTTTTTCTCTCCATCTTCCTTTCTCCCCGCCCAGCTTCTAACTTGAGTCCTGCCTTGTGGAGCAGCTCTCCCTCCCCAGGCAGGCGCAGGGTGCAGCGTGCTTCCCTCCTGTAGTAGTAGTAAAGGTCACGCTTCCCTGCGGTGGCTTTTTTGGCTGGGTTATTTTTAACTCGGATCAGCCCATCCGCGCTTCTCCCTCTCCCTTGCACCGCTCTCTCACACTTCAGGGTCTGCGGGAGCAGAACAACGAGCCGACTCCACTTATTTTCTTGTTGTTATTATTTTAATATTTTTTAAATTTATTTTTCAGTTCTTCTTTTTTCTCTCCTTTTTTTTTCTTTTTCTTTTTTCTTTTTTTNTTTTTTTTTTTTTTTTTTTTTTTGGAACCGCTGGGGCTCTGCGGTTGGGTTGCGCCTGGGTGCTCGCCAGCAGCTATAAATAGCTGTTGTGTACAAGCAAGAAGTGCCTGAATGAGGTTGAGCGGCAGGAAAGGAAAAGCCCCTTTTGGCTTCCAGCTGGCTGCCGGCCAAGCAGAGCATTGCTCCAGCAGATGAGTGTTTTGAGGTAGCGTGGGAAGGAGAGAGCAGTGAGTAAGATGGTCTTTCTCCGGTTAGAGGTGTGTGTGGATGTCTCCGTGTGTGTGTCTTTTGTTGGGCTCTGATTTTGTGAATGGCTGCCTGCGGGCAGGGTGCCTGGTGATGCTGCGGGCGGCTGTGGTCCCTCGGGAAGCACGTGAGGATGCTCTGGAGCATCCCTGGTGAAGTGGCGCCGGGCTGGGAAGCAGGTAGGTTTTGGGTGTGATTTTACAACTGCTCCTGATGTCACTCAAGTTTCTTCTGCCTTTTTTTTTCTGGTCTTGGAACGCTGCATTTGAACTGGGGTGCTGCACGTGTGGATGGGTGTCCCGGGCTTCTCAGCACAGCCCAAGGTCCCGGTGGGTTTTGGACTTCCAAGCTCGGGAGGTGGGAATGGTCCCTCTGCAGCAGAAGGGATGGGACTGTCATGCACTGCTCCCTTCTACCCCATCATCTCTGGGGCTGAGCTGCTGGTTGGGTACCCCAAAGAGCACCCACAACCCCAAACCTGCTGTTGAGGCTCTTCCTGTCCAGGGGATGGTGATGATTTCTTCAATTACTGTAGCACCCTGGTACAACTGAGGGTGCAGAAGGAAACACTCAAAATCAATGCTTCATAAATACATTTTTCCCCTCAGTGCACAGGTAACTGATTTTTAATCAAAGACTTTTTTAAAGAAGACTTTTATATCTTTTTCTCTTTATATATATATTAAGGAAGCAAATAAAAAGCACCTTTTAGTGCCATATAGAAGCATGGATTAAATGGCAGTTACTATTGAATTAAACGAATTTTTATCAGAACACTTAGAGACGCTTTTTCAATAAAGACTGAATTGGAATAGGGAACACCTGACTTCCCTCTGTCCAGTTCTTTCAGCTCCACTGAAAGGCTTTCTAGGAAAAACCACAGCTCAGCCTGGAGAGCCTGCCAGGTTTGTGGGAAAGAAAGAGGATGAGGAGAGTTTGGGGTCTTTGGCTTTCACGTTTAAAACCAATAAAAACTGCACAAAATTTCCTTTTTTTGGATTTGCTGAATTTTGGTCTGAAATTTGAGTATTTCAATGAGTTATGACAAACTAAAACCAGGTGCTAAAAGTAGAAATTTAGGGAATTTTTCACTTTTCCCTCTCTTTATGATTGTTTGCAAACTCAGTGAGAAACATTTGTGCTAAAAAAATACCATGTCTAAGAAGTACAATTAATGATTTACTCAACTGGGTAAGATTCCCTTAAAAGTTTCAAACGGATTAATTAACACTGCAAAAAAAAAGAGGGACATTAGGGATCAACAGATCAGCTAATGATGGCAGCACTGGATTTTAATAGTGATGTTAATGAGGCAATGATTGCTTGTGAGGCAGGACAATAGAATCAAATGTTTATGGTTGCCTGTGCTGTGTCCTGGTATGATTTAGCAGTTATTGTCACCAGAATAACCTCAGATCCTCCACAATGTGCTTCAGAAAAGCCATACGCTGTGGGGTTTGCACTCTTAAATATTTTGGGGACTTTCCCTTTTTTTTTGTTGGGTTTTTTTTTTTCTTGTTTGTTTGTTTGAAGCTTCCTGCTAATTGTGTTGACCATCCTGCAATGCGGGTAATGCAGTGTCAATTTAAAAAAAATTAATCAATCTTCTTCTTTCTGGTTTCATAGCTGTTCAAATGCTATAACTGCATTGTGTTGCTGGATCATTTTTTCTTTCCCTTCTGTAATTGAATAGTCTCAAAATGCAGGAATGACACTCTATTTATTTGAACTGTTTAGAGGAAAATTAATAGGGCTATTTTTATGATTGGTCTTTTGTGTCATGGTCTTATTTTTCACTATCTGATTTATGTGGCTAGAATAAAAGGACAAAAAAAAAAATCAGCCTCATTTGAATTGCTGATATTTCTTTTATAGAGGTTTAGGTTGGGATTTTGTAATTTCTGCTTTTGGATCACGACACAGAGAGCTCCAAGCAGGAGGACCTGAAACACGAAGTTTCTTTTGTGCTGTTGTCATGTCAGGGCTGCTTTCATCTCCCACGGTGAAATTTAAGATGCTGCAAAATGCAGGACCGTTTGAGAGACCCAGGGATGCTTTTTCCCCCCCTCTAAATTCTTCAGGTGTCTGGATCAGAGTGGGACACTCGGGAGGGAATGGGATGGGGTGGGAGCCGGTGGCTGGAAATGCCATTAGGCGAATTTGAGCGGAGAAGGTCGCCAGAGCCCTTTCTTAAACTCAAGTGAAGGTTGCAACCCCCGAGTCCTGGTGGGGCACCGTCCTCTTTGAGGCTCCAGGATCGCTCCCGGATGGAACCCAGACGTGGAGGGCTGGCTTTCCACTTTGGAAAAGGGAACAATTTGTTCTGCACGGTGGTGTTTGCTCACGCTGGTCAGAGATCAAACTTAGTCAGGCTGAGCTGGGACTTTGCAAGGGACAGTTTGGAGAGTCTGTAAAGAAGGGGACATGGGGACACCTCCTTCCCGACCAGGTTTGATCCTTCTCCTGGGCTGTGTTTTCTGCCTGATGCTGGCAGGTTCTGGGGGTGGGGGAGGTATTTTAGAGGTGCTGCTGCATTTCCTTGAGCAAACACAGGGTTTGGGTGGGGGGGAGTGCGTTGGTAGCTGGAAATCAGTGACTGCCCGGCCATGTGTGCCTGTGCCGGGGCACTCACAGTGCCAAGACAACGGGGTGGCTCGAACCCCTGGAATGGGACAGGGGGCCGATGTCCCTGGCAGTGCTGAGGGGCGGGTGGTTCCTCAAACCCAGCCCTTACTTGGCTGCACCCGGTTTATCTTCTCATCCCCTTTTCTTAGCAGAGGAGTAAAGCACGAAGTCCCAGACTTTGTTTTGCCCGTGGTGAGCAGCTCTGCTTTGATATAATCCATTTAAAATGCTGAAAGTTCCTCTTTCTCAGCCCTTTGCCTTAGAGATGATTTGAAGCAGACAGATATCATCAGCTTGTGGTTCTGTCCCTTCCCTCCCCTTTGCTGGTGTGCAGGTCTGTGAGGACACTGAGGGGGTGCAAAGGGACCGGCCGCCCCTCCAGGGGCTCCCCGGCATCGCGGCCGTGCTGAGCCTCATCCAGAGGTCACCAACGCCTCCTCACCTTTTCTGGCAACAAGAGCTCCGGTGTCCAGAGGGACACTGTTATCTCTGTGATAAAATGCTGTTTATGTGGGGGGGTTTATTGTTGTTGTGGTTTCTTTGTTTTGGTTTGGTTTGGTTTTTTGTTTGGGGGTTTTTTTGACAAATAGCCTTCTTACAGTCACAACTCTGGAAGAGTTAAATCATCCAGCTTTCAGGGACCTGAGCCAAGCAAGGCTTTTTGCTGCCTGGTCCGTGGGAGCTCCCTCTCCTCGGTGGCCTTGGCTTGTTTGTGGAACCGTAGCTGATAGGGAAGTGTTGTCCTCTAATAAACGAGAGATAGCGACTAAGGAGGTGTTAATAGCAGAAGGTGCCACATGAGAAACAAACACCCAAAGCACTTTAGGGGCTGCTGGCAGTGATTGCCTTCCTGTGTGGACTTTGGTGCATTCCTGGGTTGCACAGTTCATGGACCACACCAGGGTGTTAGGAAGTTACTGCTGTCTCTGGGGCCAAACCCTCCTTTTTGCTAATTGTGGCACAATGCCTCCACATTTTACATTGTCTTTTTTGGCTTTGTTTTTGTTTTGGTTTTTTTTTTACTGTATTGAGGTATTTTAAGTTAAAACCTGGCATCATAAGAGGTTTTTTTTTTTTCCCTCTAAGCACCTAATGCTCATAGGAGCTGGAAACCTTCTGCTTGAGGTGGCGCAATGCACCCAAGTTTCACCACCCCAGAAGGGGATTCACATCTCCTGGTGCAGCTTGGAAGGTCATGCATCAGTGGTGAGAGACTGAAACCACACTGGTTGTTTGAATGACAGGCAAAACAAAGTATGAGACTTCATGTTTAACTCCTCTGCTAAGCCAGAAAAAAAGGGGAATGAAAAGATAAACTTGTTCCTCTTCAAAGACGCTGTGGCCATATTGGTTTTATAGACGTTATAGCCATACTTGAGGGCCACTTTTGCTTCATCCTGTTGATGAGAGGAAGGATGAAACAGTCATCAGACATGCTGGGCACGTGGAAAGTCCTGGGTTGATCCGCTGCTCTCTTGCTCGTTTTCCCCAGGGTCCTCCATAAGTCACTTTGTCTTCCAGTGTCCCAACCCCATGCCTGTAACCACAGAAAACACCTTCCAGCTGCACTGGGAGGCTCGAAGTGATGTATCAGTGTTTGTGGGGTACTCAAGTAATAGAAACAATAATTAAAAACTAATGCATTATTAATAGTTTATTAATAATAAATAACAAACACGAATGAATAATTATAAGAAAAATAAATACACAAATAAACTTAATAGTTTAAGCAGCAGTTATGTACTCACCCAGCATGTGCCTCATGAAATTGTCTCCTGGTTATATGCAGATTGCCACTGTGATAATCCTACACAAGTCTAAGGTGTCTTAGGTGATGAGATTGCGTGAGTTCAGGTTGGATTGAAGGACTTCAAGTGAGTTCAGTATGCAAAGAGCAAGATGCATCATCCCCAACCAAAAATTCTCTTCTTTATTGCTACTGTTATGTACTTCTTATGTTTTAGTATGTTTATGTGCATGGAAATTATGGAGAGGGGTTTGTGGGGTTATTTCAGCATTAAGAGCATTGCTGGACACTTTCTCTGTTTGAACTTTGGAGTATGAGATCGGACATCTCGAAAACACAGCTCTGTGCAAAGGAGCATGTTGGTGTGTACAGTGTAGTTAGAAGTGTAATTAGCCTTCTAATTAACGAAAGTCTTGATTTTGACATCCAAAATAGTGTACTGGTGGTAAGGAAGAATACAGGTTGCTGTGATAGGGTTGCACAGTGTCCCTGGTGATTCACTGAGAGCTGCTGGTCCCGGGCACTCTGGCAGAGCTGCCGTGGGGGGATCCCAGTGAAATATGTAGGGCAGGGATATGAGCTGTTAGGAGAATGATGTAGGCACAGTGCCACGGAGGTAGAGGTTAAATCACTGTGGCCTAATGCAGATTGGCACTAAACCTTGCCAAATTAAACGTTCAACCTTTTCTCTGTCAGAGGTTGCATTAACCACCGGCGTAATTAAGAAAAAACAGTAATTTTACTCTGAGAGAGGGTTCTGAGAGGTCGTGTGCCTTGAGTTGCAGGAGTGAACAGTGCAAATGTCTGTCAAATTCAAGTGTTCATACTAACAGGTTTTTACCAAAAATGAGCCTGCAGGGAGAATTGATTCTAGTGCCAAGCAGAAGCTCCTGCTGCAAAATGCCATGGCCTAAAGAAATGGAGAAGAATGGAGGGTTGAAAGGAAAGGTAAAAACACTCTTTTCGTTAGTGAGGTGTTAATGATAATGGGCTGTTTGATGGTTGCTTTAGCTGTATCTGATGGGCTTAGGGTCAGACCCTTTCTGGTTTTCCCCATCGGAGAAGATCCGTGGGATAATAGGTTTTGTGCTGGGTCTTGCCTCTCTTCTATCTGTCCCTTTCTAGCAGTTTGGAGCTCTGCTGGTTGTAAACTTGGTTCTAAATTAGCTAGTCTTTAATTTTGTTGCATGTTTTTCTGTTTTCTCCACTGAAGGAGAAGATGCCCTTCTCTAACTCTTCATATAAAAGGAAGTGTAATGCAGGTCTCCTCCGAGCAGAGGTAGCAGTGAAGGAGATTAAAAATCAAACATCTTCTTACTCTTTTCTATTTCTCTCCTGTTTTAACATGGAGAAAACTGGAAGGCTTGATTGCTCATGGTAAAAGTGATTTTTAAGCAGTTGAGCCATTTAAATTAGATCTCATTTTTGGCTTGTTTCTTTGGCATCATCATTCACTCACACCAATGAAGTTTACTGGTGACCAGTGTAGCTTCCTGGTCTGGAGAGGCATGAGCTCTGCAGAAGTCGTGCTGGTTTGGTGGCTCAGACATTCATCAGTTTTCACGTTCCTTGTGATGGTGCTGTTTTTTATTTTCTGGGAGCTCCTTTCTGCTGTAGCTATTTGGGGTCATCTCAGCAAACTGCAAAACTGAGCACTTTGGCTGCCGTGACTCTGCAATGCTGGAAAGAAATGGTTTGGGTTTTGTGTTGGGAAGAGGTGTTGAGTTTCTTATCCTTTCTCTGGCTGGTGAGGAAACAGAGCTGTCCCACTGCAACTGATACTCTCCATGGTGGAAACAACACAAAGGTGTGTGGGGGGGGTTATGGAGGAGAACATCCTCTCTCTGGGCTAGAGGACCTGTTTCAGTGGGAGAAAATCCATTTCCACGGGCCGGAGGACCAATGTCAGTGGGAGAAATCCCATTTCCATGGACTGGAGGGTCAGTGCAGGCTCATCAGAGGTGACGATCTTCTAGTGAGGTGACAATCAGCCATTCTGAAAGAAATCTTCGAGTGGAGTGAGACTGCCAGGAGCCACTTAGTCACTGCTAATCAAGCCCAGGCTCAGCAGCTGTGCTGATCCTTTCATCTTTCCGAGACGACCCGAGTGCTGTCACAGTTGCTCAGGTATCCTGGAAAATTCCCGATTTAATGACACGGCCCTGACGGCTGCAGCATCAACCCGAACTCTGCCAGGAACAGCCCCTGTGGGTGTTGTTTGACTTGACAGATTGAAGGTGCTCGTTCAATTAATGCTGCATCATGGTTCTCTTTCAATAACGCGGGAGGTGTCAGCAGTTTTGTTTACAAGCCTCCGTGCTCTCTGCTTTAAGTCATTCCTGACAAAAGGAAGTTTAAATGCTTGCATTGATTCCTGGCTCCGCAGTGCAAAATATCCACATGTGGCAAAGACGTGGAGATTTTTCAAAGCAGCCTAAAGGATTTAAGGTGCTTTTAACATCTCGGGCACTGAGCTCCCAGGCCTTGGACCACGGCTTTTAAGCATGCATGAGTCACAAATAGATTTAGAAGATAAAATGCTGGATGCTACTAGTTCTCATCAGCACATCCTTTGCTTATTTATTCTTTTGAAGAAAGCATGCTGACTAAATTTACCCTTTGTAATATTTAGAGATTCATATTCACAGGTTTTGGTCTTTCTGAAAAACATGTTGGGTTTTGTAAAGAAAGAGATGGCTTAGAAGTAAGATTTCTGGAGGCTTTGTCGTAAGTCTCTTCCCTGCCGCTGAATAAACTACCCAAAAATATAGTCCTGAACAATTTCATATGTGACACATGTAAGAAACTAAGATGCTTTCTAGTTTTCAAGTAAAAAGCTTGAAAATAGTGAGGTGGGTTGTGGTTTTGATTTGTGGTTTGTGTTGGGTTGGTTTTTTTTGTAGAAACTCAAGTTTTTAAGAAAAGTTGTTAATTCTTTCTACTTTTCTATGGACTTAAAAACGTTCCATACTTGAATGCTTCCTTTGAATTTTTTTTTTAAAAGGCTGGTTTTGTGTTTCATTCAGACTGTCGTGTATTAATAAGGCCCAGTATTGGAGGAAAAATGTGGAAGGAAAAAAAAAACAAAACAAACCACCACCCAGAAATTCAGTGTGAAACCATTTTACATGTCAGATATATTGGAGTTAATTGGCTTTTGTATCATGTTCATCAGCAGTGGATCTACCAAAATAGCCTAGATGATTGCTCTGCTCCATCTGGTTATTATCTTGTTTGCTGTAATATCCCTGTGCCACGCTGTTGTGGCCAGCCGCGCCTGGGAAAAAGCCCGCTGGAGATTCCCGAAGATCTGCTCTGTGATACGTTACCAGCTTGTCAGGGGCTCACTTGACAAATTGAAAATTAGCCAAATGCTTTTTCCAAGCCAAAAGTAGCCCGAGATGATGTCTATGCATCATATCTACGAGCTCTTTTGAGTTCCTTAAGGTGCCTGACTCCAAATACTCCTCAGATTATTAATAGTGCCCTAATAAACCTGGAGAGCGATCCTATAAATTCAACATGTTCGGAGGTCGAGCAGTGAAGTCAATATTAATTAATAGTCAAATGCAGTGTTTTATTTCATGTAATCAGCTCCTGACAGTCTGAGCAGTCTTGGAGGTTAGTTACGCTCAAAGAGTGGGAGCGATGCCAGGGCGTCCCATGCTCTGTCGCTATAAAATACCAAATAATCTGGAGCTGTTGCATGTAATAGCTGAAGATTTAATGTATCTCCTGAAATGCTCCCTGCTCCTTGATAAGGGGTGGTAAGAGTGATGTGCTGGTGGACCTCGAGGTGGTTTCTCCTTGCCCTCTCCACCAAAGGAAAACAACATCACAGGAAGTTGGTTTTATTATGACGGCAGGAGAGGGGTGCAAAAACCCAGGGGTTGGGGTGACCTCAGGTGGTTGGAAGCTTCAGTGGCTTCGTGGTGGCAGCTGCAAGGCAGAAGTTTGCAGGGGGAAAGGAAGGACACGTGAAGAAGCTCTGCACTCGTAGTACAGATGGGAAAGGACAGGGGCTTCATGGAGAGGGAAGGTGTAGCTGAGGTGCTTGGGGATGTGGTTCATGGGTGGACTTGGCAGTGCTGGGTTCATGGTTCATGGACTGATCTTAGAGGTCCTTCCCAACCTTAATAATTCTATGATTCTAAGAGGATTCCCTCATGCCAGGTCTGCTATAAACTAAATGACTTCAAATTTGTTTAACATGCACTACTGGGAATATTTAAAAGAGTAAAATTCTATTTTGAGGGGACTGTCAGATTACTGTGCTCAAAAGCCATTCCATTAATTCCATTAATTTGGAGGAGTGATTTATAGATTATTCTGCCTTTCAATAGCTGATCTGCCACTCCTGAAAACTCCTCGCAAATTTTCTCCTTTGCCTGGCTGGTAGTTGACATCTCACCTGATTTTTTGCTGTGGTGTAGTCACCCTTGGTGGACAAGAGTGTGTGATACCAACAGTTCATTCCAGGATGTTTGATAATAGAAAGCCCATCTTGCCCAGAAGCTCTGCCTTCACTCATTTTCACTCTACCTCGAAACTACAACGTGCTGCAAATGCCACCCTCCACCCCGAAAAAGGGCTGAGGAGGAAGAAAGGAAAACAAAAGAATATCTGCTAGGCAGATGCACAGATTCCCCTTAGCTGAGGATATTTGACAGTGCAAAGATGGATGCTTCATCCAGGTGTTTGTCTTTTCTCCCCAATCCATTATTAGAGTGAATTAAGATACCTTTTGGCTACCATCTCTCCTCCAAGTGACAGGCTTCTCATAAGTTATTTATGTGGGACGTGTCACCTTATTAATTATATTCCCATATAACCTGACGAGGCTGATGCAAAGTGTTCCCTGGCGTGAGGAGGATTCACGTGTGATGGAGCCGTGCTGGATCCACGGTCCTCATCTCCAAACCTGCACCATACTTCATTCTTGGGGGAAAAAAAAGTAAAAAAATTTGCAGAGATTTGTGGCCAGCTAACCCAGGCAATGCTTCATTTTTGTGGAAGGAAAGAAAAAGAGATTTGTGGCCAGTGAAAGGTTTACTATTGAATTTTTTAAATGCCACATATACACACACGCACACTTAAATAGAATACATGAATATAAAATAAACATATATTCACTGCCAGTGCTAGTTACAGTACATCAGTGTTTTAATTCAATTTAAATACATTTTGCCTGCCATCCCTTGCAGCTGGAGTTGCAGTCTCCAGGTTGCAGAGTCTACAGTGGAGTCTCTCCCCATGGGGCAGCTGGGTGCAGCGTAGGGTTGAGCATGTCGGTTCTTCCAAAGCAAAACTTCCCTCTCTTTTCATTTATTCTACTGTTGAATCTGCTCAATTCACTCCAAGAACATGAAATTTTGACTGAAGCCATCCTGTGTCCCAGTTTTGGTCCCCGTTCAGTGGAGCACATGTTGTTATTCTTGTTTAGACCCAGAATATATTAATTTCTATTGTCTTAATGTCATGGCTAAGGCCTTTGCTGAAAGAGGTGGGCTAAGGCATGTAGTCTGAATGCTCTGAATTGGTTGTTTTTAATGACATTAACCAGACATTAGGCAGCCTTTGGCGGGGGGACATGTGTAGATGGAATGTAGCAGTGACATTTTTCTATCATGCTCTGCTTTTCTAACATTCAAGGACACAGTTGTTCATCATCCACATTTTTATATCCAGGGGAAAACAAATGCTCCAGGTTTTAGCTATTTTTCAAGAAAATTATCTAAATCCTTTGCCACATCTTGGGCTTTCCGTCCAAGAGCTCTTCTTATCCCAAGGATTTCCTGGAAGAGATGTTTGGTGATGGCACTGTGTCTCTGCCCTCTCTGTTCCTGCTCAGCTTTTTGACATTGGTGCCATCTCAACGGATGGAGTTTTTGAAGGTGATGAGTGTTCCTACAGCTGTCCCAAGTAAAGGCTGCTGGCTTGTGAGAGCTCTGCTCTGCCATCATCTTGGCCGGATGTTTTCTCCCATCTGGACTGTCTGGGGTTTTGGGGTACAAAGCCCAGCTGCCAGGTGGAGCTGCAGGAGGCATTGCCCCGTGGGTCAGCCCGCCAGCAACCCATTCAGCAAACCTCTGCCTGATGGAGCATCCCAGAGCTGGTGCAATCCTGCAGACTTCTACAGCTGCTGCCTTTTCCCACCTTCATCTCAGGCTGTAATGGATTTTGTGCAGTTGAGACAGGCTGAGAATCTCCACTCAAAGGTGCCTCATTGTCAGCTTCTGCTCTGCCACAGAAGTGCTTTCTCAATCTGGCCACATGCGGTTTTTAGCCTAAAACATCTGAGTTTTGAGTGTGTACTGTCAAGCACGTCTGAAGGCTTTTTGGTTGGCAAAGCATGTGTGCACCAAGCACCGAATGGTCCAGCATTACAGTGGGTTTTCTTTTAATGCCAAATAATCAAAATGATTTAGCTTGATCCCTTCTTCCTACACAGTGTAAAAGCAGGAGAAATAGCCAGAGATCAAATAATTTATTTGTGAGATGGGCTTTTGGGGTGTGGTTTTTTCCTTTTAATCCAGGGGGTGAAAGATCAGTCTTGGCTTCATTGGGGATGAAGGTGTGTTCCTGTGGTGTGGGTTTAGATTTAGCTGCAATCTGGTATGTCTTCTAATGAGAAAACTGTCTGCCTCCTCTCCCCTGTAGAGTTTCTTGCTCTATTTCTGTTGTTGTTGTTTGGCTGGGTTTTTTAAGTGTGTGCCTTCATACAATCATAGCATGGTTTGGGTTAGAAGGGACCTAAAAGATCATCTACTTCCAACACCCCTGCCATCGACAGAGACACTTCCCACTAGACCAGGTTGCTTCCACAAAGCCCAGAAGCTTGAGCATCTTTTAGTTTAGGTTTAAACATGTGCTTATGTGCTGCTTTGGGTAGGGGAGGACTGAGAATTTGTCTAAAATATTATCACAAACCTCCAGGTTTTTTCAGCTACACCTGTGACATGAGTAAATAAATAGCTCAATATTTAATACATTCCAAACCTATATCCAATAACCCTTGTTGATCAGACAGGGGTATTTTGGGTGAGACCATTCACACATCTGGTATTTTTTTCACTGATATCACTGTGTTTATACTTGAGCTTTTATTGCTGTAGCTACATCAGCCAGGGATGGTTCAGCCACAGTGCTGGGGGAAGTGTTGGGTGATTAAATATCTGCTTTACAAGCAAATTCCTCTATTGTGGGATAGGTTTGAATGGATGGAGCCTGATTAATGCCCACAACTGAGTTTGGGCATTCATGCCTGAACTCCAAGTGTCATTTTCATGATAGGGAGAGGAAAAAAGCAGTGTCAGGAGCTGGTTTAACTGGCGAAGTGTCGGTGTTGAGTGAGAGGAGGGGGATGGTGGGTGGGAGTCTGGGGTGTCCACCCTGGCTGTGCTTTGTTCTCCAGCCTGGCAAAGATTTTGTAGGCCTCAGCCATAAAAGAATAATACTTAAGTACCTCAGTATCTGGTCAAGTCTGAGCCTTAGAGCTGTTTTTTTAAAGGATGTTGGACCCCCTG
The DNA here is from genome assembly GCA_013398055.1 of Ifrita kowaldi. Taxonomy (NCBI): domain Eukaryota; kingdom Metazoa; phylum Chordata; class Aves; order Passeriformes; family Cinclosomatidae; genus Ifrita; species Ifrita kowaldi. The sequence continues at coordinate 912,473 of VZRS01006356.1, read as the reverse complement.
TGTGATTGTTTGGTTTAGGTGATATCTGCTCAGGCACATCCAAGTTTGCCAGCAGGTGCTGGAGTTTGGTCTTCCATCTTCATCCTTGTTTTTTTGCTGAGTGCTGAGAGGCTTTGGGTGGGATGCTGAGATACCCTTTCTCCAAACGGGCTCCTCCTGTGTTTGTAGGGGAGGTTGAGTGCACGTGCAGAGAGAGAATTTAATGCCGATGCATCCTCCATCAAAATTTGTATTGAATGGACACAGGGCCCACTGCAGTCCCCTAATCTCTGCCTTGTGTGGCTGAGTGATAGAGACAGCTTTGGCCTACTTTGAAGAGAGGAAGGGAATGTGTAAGGGGAAGCAGGAGTTGGAGTTGCTAGGGAAACACGATCAGGGATGCTCGCATGGCTCTCACCTGATCCCTGCCACAGCAGCTCCACGGTGCAGGTTCCCTTTCATACGAGTGTCATGTGGCTTCCTGGGTGAACTCACGGTCACAAAAAGCTGCTGGAATTGTCCCAAGGCTTGAAGGGCAGCAGTGGTGCCCAGCAGGAGTACCCCAAAGAGCTGGGGGATACACAATCAGCCCCACGAGTGCTCTGGGGACATGCTACCCATTGGCATCACAGCTGGTCCCTGAGGGTTGTGCTGGGGAATGAGGCAATTAGGGATTTGCTCCTTCTGGTATTGCTTTTGGGGAATTGCCAATTCTCCCTGGCTAGGAAGGAATGCAGCAGGTTCAGTGATTTCTTCACTTACGCCCATATTGCGGGAGATGGGGCTGATGCTGAAGCCCCCTGGGGTGTCCCCATTTTCATCACTCTTACAATTGTCGTCCTCATTTGTGCCCCTGCACTTCGAGTCCCGGAGTACTTCGCTGTTTGAATAATTAGTGCCAGGCCATGTATCGTGTGCTCAGCACACCCCGTACCAGGAAAGATGACTTCCATCGAATTTATGATTATGCAGGTACTTTATTCCTTGCAAATGTTTTATTTATTGCAATGGTTATTGATAGCTGCACTTACCAATTCTGTTGAGGCAAAACAACCTTCTACAACGGCTTTTTTTATTTGTGCGTCTGGAATAAAAATCAATCCTGGCAAAAATTCGAATATCTGGATTCCTCTTGGCTTCCCCACCTGGTAAAATTTAATAATAGCTTGTAAATGTTTTCATCAGCGGCTCCTCTGTTCTTTAATTGAGCGCAGATGAATCTTGAATGAGTAGTTTTTGTATGACTGGGTGGGTTTTTTCACGTAGAAGCAGCAATCCGTTCAGTTTAAGCAGCGAGCGCTTTTGGGAGACGGATGCGGGACTGTTTGTAGTGTGATTATTTCCTAAAGTTTGGAATGAAACAGTTCAGGAGGAAAGCAATTGAAACTTTTCCTGTGCTGGTGGGTTCCTTGGGAAGCAGCCGGTACCATGCAGGAATTAGCAGCAGCTGGCTTTGCTTTATAACTAATCAAGGGAGTGATTATCTTGTGATAATCTTACCCCCTTCATCTCTTATTGCATGAGTAAACACAACCTCAGCTTGCCTACTTTGAGTTTGGCCTTCCACCTTCGCTACCAGAGATGAAAATTCAGGCATGCTGGGATGAGCCGCCGCTCCATCAGCTCTGCCCGGCGTCATCCCTGTCGCCCTGGGATGGTGCAAGAAGGGGGTGAGCTGGGCTGGCTGTGCCAAGAGAAGTGATGGAGCCCGGTGCCAGCTCATGGATGAGCTGTCCCTGACTCAGCTGAGCAGGGACCACATTTCACAGCCAAAAAGCCATGTGGGGAGAAGGTGGGTGCTGCAGGGCTCCAGCTGTGCTCCATGAACTGTTCTTTCTGTGACATCTGGCCAGAGGCTGCTGCTTTGACCTTCAAACAGAAGAGAGGGACCAATTATCAGATTGAAAGGCCCCTGCTAAGTGGTGAGTGTGGGGCTTGAGCTGTGGTGCCGTGGAGTCAATGTCTCGAGTTCAGCAGGGTGGCACTGGGTGAGATGAGCTCAGATTAGCGGAACTCCCTTCCTTAGGAGCCTTGGTTATATCTGAACTGGCGACGGGCTTGAGAGGCAGCTGGCACGCACACGATGGGCTTCGGGGCCAAGCCTCAAATCCCTCTTGGCCAGCTCACCTGAGTGCTGCCAGCAGGTTGGCATTGCCACTTCCATGGATCCCAGCACTTCGGGCTGGGATTTGCCTTTCCAGGCTGCTTGTAGGCCTCGCTTAAAAGGAAGGAGAAGGCATGTCTAAATAGAAGACTCTGCATTCATCTCTATTTTATTCCTTCCCCTTCCCCTGCAGTATTTTCCTGCCGGGAAGGTGAAACCATGAGCTGGAAGGATCTGGCTCCCTGCTTGTCAGCGGCGCCGGCGTGGCCGGTTTGCTCGCCTGGAGGCGGGGAACGCTCGGTGTCAGCTCCTGTTCAAAATACATTTGGTTTCTAAATTGAGACGGGGATTCTGCACAAACACTTGGCATAGGTGAGCTGGAAAAAGGTTTTAAGGGTAAGCAGGTTATTTATACTCTGTCTTGCGTGTCCAGCCTGTGTTTGTGCTGCTAAGTCGTTTATGTTTATTTTAGTGAGAAAGACTTCTGCCATAAATACTGCTCTAAGCAGCAGTCAGCAGCAAGAGCAGGGTGCTGTAGGATGCAGGGGCCAGCTTGGATGGAGAAATATGGCTGGGAAGGGGGGTTTAAATAGGATTTAGACCCTTCCCAAGGACCACATTCTGCACCATAGAGCAACTAAGAGGTAAAAGTGGGCTGGATGGTGCAGAGCCTCCACTCTCCACCCCTTGGCAGCTTAATTTTCAACACTGGAAAGATTTTCAGGCACCTTAGGCTGGGAGCAATCACAGATTCATGCATGTGATAATTTTTTACCAGGTATTGGCCCTGCTTATATGGCAATGATCCCACTTGTAAAGTCCCTGGAAAATATGGTGTAATATACATTTTCCTCCCTGGGACATAGGTATGAACAGGCCATTGGGCACTCAGATGAGTAAAAGGGGTTTGGAGATGCCTCTTGGTACAGGGGTGGAGAAAAAGATTTTGAAATCTGTGGGGTATTAAAGAAAATTTCTGTCTTCCTGTAGAATGTCAGCAGGACATTTATCCCCACATTTGTCTTGTGGACTCTAGAGTGGGAAAGACTTAAATGGCTTCTCACATGTGTTCATCGCCGCAGCCTTAAGGAGCTTTCTTGTCTTCAAGAAATAAATGTAGCCCGTGTTCAGCTAAAAATACTGCAGGAGGAATGCTTCCCTGGCCACAGCCCCGATATGGCAGGGCAGCTGTGAGTCGTGAGGATTTTGTTTGTTTTTAAACTTCATCTGTCTTCAAAGTGATGCTGTTGTGGGGTGTTAGAAGAGCCAAAGTCCCTGTTGACCTTCGTTTGCATCCTCTGATGGACATGGAGTAGGACTTCTTGGCAGCTATTTGCAACATGAGTTGGAGGAGGCTGTTGGCTTTGTCTGCCGTTACCTGCAAAAGCAGAAAACCTGGAGGTTACTGGGATGAGTTGAACTTGGGTAGCTGCAGGATGGAGCACCTTGAGGTTGCTCCTCAGTGTGACAATCTGCTGCTGCACAGAGGTGGAGGGTGAGGACAAGGATCTCAGCCTAACTTTTTGCAGGAATCAGCCTGTGACACCAAAACTTCCTCTTTGAGCAAGGTGCCCAGTTTGCTGTGTTAATGGGCAAAATGAATATTGGCCCTGAGGACTGACTGTCTTCCTCTGGCTGTGTGTGCTTTTGATCAGTTCACCTCTCCTGAAAAGTCAAACTGCTCCCGTGTGTGTCTCAGTGGGGTGGGAATTCTTACATTTGGCTTAACCTTCTGCTTTAGGGCCTTTTACCCCTGCAGATCATCTCAGTTTAGCATTTCTGCTCTTGAACTTGTAGTGTGGGGTCATTGCTTCCTTGATAAATCAGTGGTGTGGGATGGGGCTTCCTGGCCATCTGGGATGACTCTGCAGGTGGATGCTGCTGCTCATTAACACGAAGGTGCTGGGAAGCTGCACTCCAGGACTGGCATGGCCCTGTGCTAGCTGTTCCCACTCCCAGACAGATCATCTTAAACGATGCTTCACTTTGCATTGTAAAAGCAACCCTCCCCTCTTTTTTTCTTTTTTCTTTATCTCTTTTTTTTTCTCTTTTTCTTTTCAATTTTTTTTCCATTGCTGTCCAGTCATTTGCCCACCATCCCAAATCCCAATTGAGACCTGATGCTGAGGGCCAGATGAAGCAGCGAATGTATTCAGCCCGATGATTTCCACATGAGCAGGGCTCTGTGCCGGTGAAAGAAGTGAACTCATTGCAGAAACCTCCCAAGAACAAAGCTTTGGAGAAAGGATCAACCTTATTAGCACATTTAAGGAGAAAGGGGGTTTGTCACTGTATCAGTTTATGCTTCAGCACATTAGCGTTGTAAATCTCTTTGTGGAAGGATTGATTAAAAACTATATTTGCTTTCCCCTTTTAAAAGCCCAGAAAGAAAAAAATCAAATCTCCAGCACACTAGTTTGCTGCAAATCTTTTAACACAAGTTTATGGGGTTTGATGGTTTGAAGCCTCCTGCAGTTAAAATGATTTTTTTTTTCCCAAGCAATCTTTTGGTTTCCCAAGTATTCTTCTGGCCTTTTCACTTGAAAAGGAAAGGCAAACTTTCATGAATTGAGCAGGGGCACTCTTTGAATGAAGTGAGGGTCAGTGCTTCTCCAGGCTTTTCTTCCCATTGTTTGAAGAATACACTGAGGATGGTAGGAGCAGATGTGCTGCTTCTATTTGGGCTTATTTTGGCCCTAGTGTGGATATATACGAGCTGCCATTGCATTAATTCCTCCCATGGTTGCTGTGGCTTAGTCTGTGTTCCTTTGTAAACACAGAACGAGCATCTTCTGATAAAGAGTTGGTGCTTTACATTGACACCATCCTGTTAAAAAACAATAAAAAAGGTGAAAAACATCGGTGGAAGGAAAAATCAGTGGAGAATCTCTGTGTTCTGTGATTTATGCTGTGGGATATACCCCCTGCACTCGTGACCCCTGGCAGAGGTGTGTCTGCCACACGGTTCTGCTGCAGCTGGGATGGGCAAACTTGGCCAGCTGTGTTAGTGACTGAGGGTGAGCATGCATCATCCAGCCATTGATTGCTGAATGTGACATGTTGTTTTTAACAGTACCTGCCACAGGGATTTAATTCCGGGGGGAAAAAAAGGTGGCAGTTGAAGGAGATTGCATTTAAAAATGCGCATGTGATCTGTCTGTGTTCCATACTATACAGGAAGATTAGCCATGCTTTCAACACTAGACTGCTAATTTTGCTTGGCCAGTGACTCTCAATTTAACTGTGCTATAAATGAAATGGAGAACAGACACTTATGGGCATGAATGTTTTAATGCTAACAAAAAAACCCCTCTTGTTTGTTAGGGTAGAGGGTAAGCAGTCTGCCTTTGGAGCAGAGATGCTGCAGTAATTAAAGGCATCCAGAAACCTGGCAGATTTTTTGCTGCTGGGGGGGGAAATCCTTCAAACAGAGGCTTGATTCTGCCTATGTAAATTGATATGAAAATCTCTGCCTTTAGTTACAGAGGTGTCACCCTCAGCTGGGCTCTGTCCCTATCATGGAAGTGCTGTTATATCACTGTATATTACAGCTGGATGCCTGCTTTTAAGGGAGGTGTTCTCTTGTGTGCACACATCATTGCAATCACTGCCTCAAGGACAGTATCTCTTTCATGAGGACCATATCTCTTTCACCTTCTGAATCTCTCATCCTCTTGAAACAGAGCAATTGCTCAGTGGGGAATGTAAAGTACAAACTCATCCTGCCAGTGACAATGGAGGTGGTTTGTTTTGGTTGAGGGAAAAATACATATAATGCATAAAATACATATAATTGCTCACCTCTTCATCTCCCTTTCTGTTCCATTATCTTACCTTGTTCACACAGGAGTGTGGGGTGTGGTTTACCCAGGGAGAGGGCAAACCTGGGCTCGGGTCTGTGCCACACGAGGCAGCTGTGGGAAATCCCTCTTGTGTGAGCAGTGGCTCCAAAGAGGCAGAATCATGGTCTGCTTGTCCCTGTGTAACAGGCAAGGAATGATCTTTACCCCATGAAATGCCCATGTGGAAAATCTGTGACACGCATCCCTCTTCCCCAGAGGGGGATAGACTGGAAAGAAATCCTGGTCTGCTCTGCTGGAGCTGTCTTTGCCGCAGCCCCTCCTAGTTCAGCCTCGTCACGAGGAAATTACTGCTTTGCACCTGATGCATTATCAAAAAATATCCTCTTGCAACGAGGCTGGATTAACCATGACATTTTACAAGGCCAGCTGGGAGGAATGCTTTGTGATTAAGCAAAGCTCATTTCTAACGAGCCCTGCACTTTACTTTCCAAAATATCTAATTTTTGGAGGGCAGGATGTGTATTTCTCACTTTCTTTCCAACAAGCACATTTTAAAAACAGGACTAAACCGCAACCAGTCAAACCTACTCGATTTCCCTGGTCAAACAGAGCTGGAGAGATGCTATCTTCAGCAGGATTTATGATGTATCTGTGTGCTTGGAATTTGCTGTGTGATACTCAGCCGTAGGCTGACCATTCAGGGAAGTGTTGGGATGACAAAAGGAATTACCCAGCAGAAGCTTAGTGTGATGGGCTTGAGAGTTAAGGTTGAAGAGGACCGTGATGCACTAATTTAACCTTCTACTTAGCAGGGACAGAGGAACTTGATCTTCTGATACCTGCAACCCGTCTTTTTTTGTGTTGGATTCTTAAAATCCATTCCAAGATAAGAGTCTACTTAAGCCTTTAAGATTGCTTAGCAGTCAGTAGAGCTGGAAAATGCATGGTCTGCTGAGGAGCAGAATGATAGTGGGTAAATCAATTCCAAATCCTGCAGGGATGCCCATGATGTGGCAGAGGCTGTTGCTACCAACAGAAAGATCTGCTGAAGGAATGGGACCAAGAAACCTAATATCCATTCTGGAGTTTGAGTTGAAAACCATCTGCTTGAGTTCTCCTGCTAGTCCAGCATGAGAAGAGAGTGTGGGGAGAATTTGTGTCCTTCCTCTCTAAGTGGAAGATGGAAATAAGAATCAGGAGATAGAAATCTTTCATCCTGTGATAATGAAGACATCTTCCATTCTAGGATAGTGAGATGAGGTTATATAGCATTGAAGAAAATACCTGGAATGCACATTTGGCTGATGGCAATGATTCCTCTGATTAAAAAAAAAAAAAAAAAAAGGTCATTCCTTAATCTCTTACTGAGGATGCCCTGAGTTTGGGATTCCTATTGTGCCCCAGAAAACATCTTGCAGATTCCTTGGGCTTCCGTGTGTGCTGAAAAGCAGGAGAAAAGGTTGCTGGCTTTCTAACACTGCTGCAGCGAGCTCGGTCCTTGCCATCCCTTAGGCGGATGGTTTGCAAGGAGGGATTTCCCAAAAGCACATGATATTGACTCAGCCCTACTTCCAGAATCCAAGGGAAATATCTGCTGAGGCACTTGGAAACACCTCCTGGAGTTGCTCCGGTCTGCGGGGACTTCCATGTGTGCTTTGATCTTTCTGTCTGCAGCTTTTTGCAACTAAGATTTTGTGGAGAGCAGATAGTCAGCATTCCTGAAGACTTTTAATTTCTGTTCTGCAGCAGCTCTCAGCACGTTTTGCCTTTATGGTGATCATTCTTAGAAGTGAAGACCCCCATCCAATGCAGCTTCAGCACAGGGAGACACAGAGGGCATCCCTGGAGCTGCATGTGAGATTTCCAGTACAGGTGAAATCAAGGCAGTGGCTTTCTGGTTAGCAAACTCTTCTAGATGATGAGCAAGAGGATGCCCTGCAGAATGGGACAGGGCAGGAATATGGGAATTTGGATGCAACCAGCATGTCTTGATGCTGAAACAACAAATGCAGTGGAGAAGGTGTCCTGAGCACTGTGCTCTTTGAGGTCCTGAGTGACTTTGAGTCTCTAGGAAGGTGGGCTGCCAGCGAAATCAGCAGTGAAATTACATCCACGTGAGGCTTTCCTCCAGTGACACGAAGCTGCCTCGTGCTGCTGCCAACAGCTCCTTGGATGCTGCATTGGGCAGAGCTCTTTGGACTGCTGTTGTAATGCTCTGGCTCAGCACGCCCCGTGTTTGCCTACCTGGTTTAAAGTGTTACTAGTTCCTGAATGGAGAAACTATCTGCAGGAACTCAATAGCTTCCCTGCTTTTCAGCACTGCAGCTTTTAGGAAGTGGCTGCTGCAGATGTGGTCACACGAGCTGTTGAAATTAAAGCACAATATGAATTTAATGGGAAATAGCTGCTCCCAAACGGCTGCATCCGTCTAGATATTCCTAGTCTGGAGTGGAGATTAATTTTTAATCTGTTTTATTTCACTGCAATATATCCACGAAGCTAAATTGAAACAAAACAGTATTATTCCAGGATAAACACGCTTGCCTGTGGGTATTGAGAAGGAACAGGAGCCCGAGCAGCTCTGCTGGAACAGCTCCATGTGTGTACAAGCCACGAACCCATTGCAGGCAGCACTTGGCTGCTGCAGTTGTAAGAGGGAACCCATGATGTGGAAAATCCCTTGCAGATGATATGTCAGTCATACCTGAGGATCAGCCAGGAGGGAGGGATAACAAACAGCACTTTTGCTTCCCAGTCAAAGGTGTGCAGCTTGTAAAAAAGTTGAGTAAATCTGGAAATAAGATGCTGGGACTTACTGGGGAATTGCAGTGAGGGGAACAAGTGGTTTTAATGCTGGAGAATAAGAAGTAAAAACAGTTGAAAAAACAGAAATGGGAGGTGGTGCTCCTGATCTTGATCAGTGTTTTAAAAGCAGCAAGATTAATCAAAATTCCTTGCAAAGCAGCATTTTCTGGGGTGCTGGCACGAGGCCTGCTCTGAGTTAGCCAGCTCTGTCACAGGCAGCTCTGCAGGACTCGTTTGCACTGAGGGTTGTGTGAGGAGATGAGGAATTTTTCAAAGTGGTTCTGGGAACTCATTAGACTGAAAAACCCACGTAAATCTGTGGTGGGTGTAAGTTATCACTGTAGTTTCCCCTTTCAATGCGCCTAAGTCGGGCTGCCTCACCCCTCCATCACCCCCTCCTCTCTTGGTGCTTGTCTGCATATGTGGACATGCCAAACCAGAAACTCTCCTCCCTGACCCCTTTGGATAGATTCTGGGGTAGGGAGAGACATTCCCAACTCACAGGGGTTGAGGTGCATTCAGGGTGCCTTCACAGCAGCAGAAGTTCCCACACCAGGCTGCCTTTTCATCCTCTCCCTGCCTGTGCAGCTGTCCCCGATGTCCTCGCACCCAGCACCATTGATGCTGGGTAGGATGGAGGCATTTTAGACTCCTGGGTCTCCTGTTTGGAAGCAGTGAAGGAGGCCACATTTTTCCTTGATAGAGTTAAATAATGCTGGTTTTCTTTTTTATTTTCTTTCCTTCCTTCCCTTTTCATGAGGGGTTGTGATGCGTTTTTTGTACTTATACATGCAGACAACCCTGCCTGCTAGTACTGGTCCCTGTTTCAGCACAGAGCAGCTCCTTCCTTCGAGGTTGCCTTCACCTTTATTCTGTGATAAAATGAGCCCATCTTCACCCTGCTGTTAGCTTTAGGGCTGTGAGTTAACCGAGTTAACAGCTCTGGTGTTTTTCTCTTGGTCATTTGGAGGTGCTCAAAGCCCTGGTGCTAAACAGCTGATCCAAGCTCCAGCCACCCAGGACATGTGTGGAAATTGGGTGAAATATCCCCTTGTTTTTTGGGTTTTTGTATAAAGTAGTTTTTCCAAGGTGGAAGAAGCTCTCAAAACTGATTTCTCTGTTTTGTTGCTTAAGAAACCAAATAATCCATTGTTTCAAAAGGGTGAAGAGAAGAGGTGCAGCTGAATGTGCAAAGCAGTAAAATGCTGTGGGATCCTGGACTGTCGAGACTCATCACACCCCTGTGGCATCTTCCTGCCGTAGGGGAACACTGGATTTCATCTCAGTAAAACCCAACGCGTGGTTTGGGATGACGGCGGTGACACCCCAGGCAGATTCCTTGAGTTTGATAATGTGCTGTTTCACCTCTGGTAGAAATGGGATGCTTTTCATCCAGCCTCAACATCATCTGTGCTATAGTGGGTGATGATTGATGGGATTTTTTTCCCCCTAAATTCAGGGAAATCTCAGCAGAAGGGTGGAGGGGTGGAGCAGAGCAGGAAGCAGCAGCAAACACTGACTCTCCCTCTTAGGGAAAGATCCTCCTCCTTCCCTATTAGAAGATTAACAATAATGAAATAATTCTTTTATATTCGCATCTGGTCAGAATACACTTGCCTGTCTCAGGACTTTCCTCATGTGTTTGCTGGGAGCTTTTACAGGATGAGGGGGCTCACTTTTTTCTAGTTCACATCCCTGGAAGTACTCAAGGCCAGGCTGGACTGGGCTCTGAGCAACCTGGCCTCGTGGAAGATTCCTCTGCCCATGGCAGGGGACTGGAATGAGAATTTTAAGGTCGCTTCCAGCCCAAACCATTCCATGATTCAAGAAAATTGCATCCTTGCTGGGAGCGATGCTGTAATAATGTGTTGATGGGGAAGTGATCCAGGCACTTTGGCTTTCTCTCAATTAAACCTTACAGCAGGTTTACCTGCTGGAATCAGGAGGATTTAAAATGGAAATGGATACATTCAAATGAAGGTAGCACATAGAGTCTGATGGTGATGGAAAATGGCTGTGAAACATTAGGCATGGCAGACTGAAATCTCATAGTCAGAAGGTAAATGAAGAGTAAAGATAAAAAGCTCCTTAGAGGTGTTTGCTTCAAAAAGAAAAAAATTAAAATAAAAATATTATGGAGGCAGATTGGTACTGATAGACACCCGAAAGATTTGGCAATTCAAAGAAAGAAAATGCTAAAAAAAGAAATTTAAATTCCAGGTATTGTTTGAAAGGCAAGAGACTGCTGCCTTAGAAGTGCCATTGGCATGTGTGGCATGTTCTGAAATTGCTAGGGAGAGTATATTGGATTGGGGTGGGGAAGGGAGGGAGAGACTAATTATATATAATCTTAAAATGAATTAGGTGATATAAATGTAATGAAAGCAAATCCTGTTCCTGGAGAGACTTTTCAGTTTGCATTTTGATATCCTAGGGCAATGGCATGTTGCTCTCTGACAGACAACCATTTGATTTGGAAATATGTGAATAATTGGGAAGTGAAACCTCTTTGAATTTGTTCCTTTCCCCTCTAGCATTTGAAGGACTAATTATAGGAAGAGATGCAGAATGCCCTGTGCGGGCACGGATGCAGCCAAGTTTCTACTTTGCTGGTTGCATGAGTCACTGTGCAGCATCCTGTGCTCCTTGATTGGTGTCCTTGCTTCGAAAATTATATATTTATTTTACATATGGAGAGGTAAGTGTGTTATGCTCCATGTCAGTGAGCCCTTGCTGAAGACACCTGTGCCAAAAGGATGCTCAGCAGTCGGTGGTGGAGGCTGGGAATGGGCTGGGACGTGCGGGTGGTTGGGTAGGAGTAAACACCGATGAGAAAAGTGAGCGCCTGCAAGCTTCAGCATCTTGGCAAGGCTTGTGCTGCTGGCTCGACTGGGAGGCAGCACCCTCTTTTAAGATGATTTTAAAACGGGTCTGAGGATCCTCCTGTCTGCAGTTCTCTTCTTACCAGCAGCCAGATTCTGACCCTGTTCCAGGCAGCGGGTACCATCTCCCCACTGCCAGTCCCCTGGATGGCACAAGAAAAATCGAAGTGACCAACCTGAGCTCTGTGAGGAGGAGAGAGGGTTAATCAGCCACATGGCTGGTCTGAGGCACTTGGTCTCATTTATCATCTCTGCCTGTGCTCAGCCCCAGGATGGTGGGTGTGCCAGGGGAGTTAGGGCCAGCATTGGGGCGGGAGACACTGAAAGCGTGAATAAAAATACTCCTCAGTCTGGAAAAAAAGCAGGATTTTGCTCTCTGGGAGAGCTCACAGATCCTAAATAATAATACTGTACAAGTGTATGAATGTCTAATATATGAAGTCCTCTCCCACTGAAGGTGACATGCATGATGGGAGCAAAACTGCTGCTGGGTGGGCTGTATGGGGGAAGAGAGGGAAGCACTTACAGCAAGGTGATGGACAAAAAGCTCCCAGCCTGTGTGTGAGATCTGTGGTTCCCAAGCTGTGCTCAGCAGACCCGTTATAGTGTCTTCCATTAGGCTTTTCTTGTTTAGGTAGCACGGAAAGTTTGGGATCTTCTGTCATGGATGAGTCAAATATTCCTGGTGGCTCGTTCCTGACTCGATGTATAACCTTGAGCTTGGAGCTGTGCCTCCTCCTCCGGCTCTCCCCACCTGTGATAACTGGGATGGTGACATTTGCTGCTCTTTGTAAAGCAGTGCTGGCATGGAGACCTGCAAAGTGGAATGGGGTAGGATGGAGGATGCACCGCTCACTGTTCTGGCCGAGAGCCGAGGCGTGAGGTTGCTCAAAATGCAGCACATCCTTTGTCTCACCATCTTTAGGCAATATGGTGTTTGGGAAGAATCTTAACACAGTGAGGACCAGATGTATGTTAAGCCCTTGGGGCCATATTGAAATGCAAATGGAAATGAAATAGTGCATTACTTCCAAGAGTGGTCTAAAGATGAGAACGCCGTGCTGGGAGACTGTGCATCGAAAGCGGATAGCTGGGTGTGAGCCCTGACAATGCTTTGTCCTGTTGGGAAACCTGCATGCAATGCAGTGTTGTATTTGGGGTTTTGAGATCATTGTTACACAGATTATTTAAGCCTGGATGCATTTTTAGCTGGACTTTGCCTAAAGAATAAACACAGCCAGGGCTGTTTTCCAGTCATCAGCTAAACGGCCAGATCAAGGGCCTGACTCAGCGATTCTTGCAAAACATTACTGACTGTCTTCAAAAATATTTCCTAACACTTTTTGCTTTTGAAAATGTAATCATGCATAAAGCGATGTACGTTAGTTTTGCTTTGCAAATGATTCTGGTGCCTGGATTCTGTGTGTGTGTGTTGGCTCAGCTTCTCACTTGCTTGTATGGTGCTCTGCTTCCTACATTCATCCGTGTACGCCTGAAACAGCAACCCAAAGATGGGACTCGTCCTCTTCCAGGAATAAAAGAGCTGCATTACCTCCTGCAAAACCAGGATTTATATTTTTGCAGCTTTAGGGATGTGTGGCTTGTATGAGCAAAACTAACCTGCGTATCCCACTAAAACAGCTGCTGCAAACAAAGGACTCCAGCTCTTGCTGCAGGGCTTGTAGGTGTGCCTTGGATCTTGATTCAATCTGCAGAATTACTTTTCAGAAGAATTACCAATACCCTTCATATTTCATGATAAGACAGCTAATCCTCATTAGTTGTCCCATCTAGAAATTGTTCTTTGTATGGCAAGGAACACAAAATGTTCATTTCTCACTGTGCTGAGATGAAAGGGGGTTGTGAGATGCCAGCTTGGACCACGCACTAGGGTGACATCTCCTTTCCACTTAGAATTTTCAAAACTGTATAGTGACTTGTGGATATTTAATTTGAGACATTTTAAACCTTTTTTGTTCTCTCAAGAATGAGGCACCTTTTCAAGATAGCCTGCCTATCCTGCATGAAAATATTTACTCCCTTTGAAACTCCTGGCCCTTCCAGAATACAGCCAGGCAGGCACGTGGCTTCCTCTCCTTCAGTGTAAAGGTCACTTATGATGTGTTGTTAATGAATAATTACTGCTGCATGCTTCCCTCTTTAAATGGCAGGGGCATCCTTGCTACATAAAACATTAAAAACTTGTTAAGATGGAAAATATCAGCAAAGAGACAAAAAGCCTGTGCAAAATCTCTGTCTATTGGGAAATGGTTGCAAGGGCGGCACGGATGGACTCTGGTAGGAAGAGGGCTTTGTGTTCTTTTCTCAGCAGCTGTTGGCTCCAAATGGCACTTCTGGGCTCAAGGCAGTTGTTCAGAGGGATTGGGTTCCTCAAATCCCAACATGAAAAGAAATGCAGGCTGCCTGGAGGGGTGGGAATGGAAATCAAGAGCAAAGTTGCAGTCAATAACGTACTGCATTTGGTTGGCCAGTAGCTGCTTAGGTCTTGCAACATTTGAATTATTTTTAAATGATGTTTTTAGGTTGAAGGCATGCAGTATAGGAACTGGACAATGGCCAGACTAGGCCAGAACAAAAGCCCACCCAGCCCAGTGGCCTGACCCCATCTTTTGCTGAAAGATGCCTGGGGAGGAAAGGCCGAACAAGAAAGTGCATGTGGTTCTTCTTAAAACATTATGGGGAATCTTCTGAGAAGATTGTGATTCCCACATCCCCTACCCTTTGGGTGAGGAACTGCCTTCTGCAGGTGTGCTTTGAGCCTGGCTCTCACCAGCTGTGAGTGGTTCACGCTTCATCACTTGTTTCACTCTTCAGCAACTGCCTCACTCTTGCAAAGCAGGGGCCATCATACAGATGGAGGAGATTGATCAGCAGTTTTATCCTCCAGTTTTAAATCAGCATGAAGAAGAGTGCATCTCTCAATGTTCACCAGAGCTCCCAGAATATAGCTAGAATAGTAGGTTATGTTTTCCTGGGGTTGTTGTGTTAAAGACAGTGAATCCCGTACTAAAGTATTTATATTGAAATGCTTGAACTGTGACATGATGCCCACAGAAAATGCGTACAAGCAGCATGGAGTGACACTTTCCTACAGTCTTATCTTTGTACCCAATGAAAGATATAAAGGTCTGTGCTGCTGCCTTACCTGGGGCAGGTGTGTTCACCTGCTAGTTGGTGTGGAAGCAGATGGTCCTGCACCCTCCAAAAAGTTATCAAAAGCTTTGTTTGCTCTTCTCAGATGGCTGCAACACCTTACCAAAGGTCAGGGAAATTGGCTGAAGAGCACTGGGATCCATGTGTTCAAACCTAGTGGGTTTTATTGCTCAACTGGCTGCTGTCACTGTGAAGCTTCTCACGTTGCCTTGGAACTTTTTATTTTCTTTAGTGAAGAATGGAATTTACTGGTCGCATGTCTTCCATTTCTGTTCCTGCTGATTAGCAGGAGTGAACAGTAATGTCACATAAAGTACCTTTTTATTAGAGAGGTGGGAGTAGTTTGCATGCCTGTGTCCCCAGGTAAATCTGAGCAGGAGGAGGCAGTGAGAAGACGTGTTCAGGGCTGTAGTTTGCTCATCTCTCTATGGCTGCTGCTCCTCTGTGTGTACGTACCTGCAGGCACTTCTCCCATCTTCCAACTCAAGCACATGCACCAAAACAAGTGATTATTGCATCTTGCTGATGAAGCTCTTGAGGCGAAAGGAGAGGGTTTGACTGCATCTTAAAATGGTCATGTTATATGGAGGAGCGTTTGAAAGATTAAGGTTGGAAGGGACCTTTAAAGGTCCTTTTGTTCCACCCCCCCTGCCATGGGCAGAGACACTTTCCATTGACCAGGTTGCTCCAAATCCCATCCAAACTGGTCTTGAACACCTTCAGGGATGAGGCATCCACATTTTCTCTGGGCAACCTGTTCCAGTGCCTCATCACCCACACAGGAAAGAATTTCTTCCTAATCTAAACTTATCCTCTTTCAGTTTAAAACCATTTCTCCTTGTCCTATCACTACAGGCCTTGGTAAAAAGTCTTTTTCTACCTTTCTTGTAAACCTCCTTTGTATATTGAAAGGCTGCAGTAAGATCTCCCTGGAGCCTTCTCTTGTCTTGGATTCTTATTGCATTTCCAGAGATAAATCCCTCTAAATAGTTGTGGTGTCTCTGAAAGTACCCAGACAAGGGCATCCCATCTCCTTATTCTCCTACATCAGCATCTAATTATGTGGGAGCAGCATCAGAGATGGTGCTGGTGGAGGTCCCCACCTATCCAAGGTCAGGAAATTGGGAGTGCTGTGCTGAATCTTAGAATATTACTTTATGCTTTTTTACGTAATATTGGAGCCTGGTCACCATGGGAACGGGCATCTAAATAGAAAGTAGAACTGGAAGGGAAGGTACCCAGTTTCTGGGGTGGAGCTGTTGAGCCCATGCCATCCAGAAAGCCTAGATGTGGATGGAGGACAAGTTCTTCTTTCACTCCATGTGCACACTGTAGTCCAAAGTGTTCTAGTCATCCTATGGTATGAGAAAACTGGGAAGGAAAAGACCTGTCCCAGAGCACACAGTTATTTTATTGCTTCCCACCTGAGAAACAGGCAGGATTTCCACTCCCTGGGACAATCTGCTCAAAACCATTTTTATTTCAAAGTGGGATCTGGATGCTGGTGAATGCATGTAATCAAAATGAAAGCTAATAGGTGACTTTATTTCCCCCCATGCCCCTCTACATAAAATCTCTTCAGCATCTCTTTTATAACTTGTCTTTAGAGAATCACTGCAGTCATCCAGCCGTTTCTTCCGTGCCTTTCATTATTGTAACAGAAACAATCACTGGAAATTGCATGATGGTATTGGGTTGTGCTACATTCCTTCCTCAGGTCGTTTGACAGCAGCTTTTTTCAATAGACTCAAAGGAGAAAGGTACATTTCTGTAAACATGAGACAAGTCCTAGATGTGCTGTAGCCACTTGGGAGAAAATTCCATTGTAAAAGAGGCTCTTAAAATTGCTCGTGTGGGATTTGCCATTAAGAGCATAAAGACTGGAGAAATGGACTTCTGATTTGGCTGGCAACTTGCTTCTCATCCTCAAAGAATTTTAGGAATGTCTTTACTTCCTTTTGGAGGGCTTAGGGCTAGTTTGTGATTGCAAGGGCCAGAGAGTTGCTTTTTTCCTGCCTCCCTTCTCTTTCAGGCTAGGTTCTGCTGGCTTGTTAACTCTTTAAATACCAGTGTACTCAGGGAAAGAGCTTTTTAAAAGTCAGTGGTTTCTTCTGCAAACCTTGAACGACCTGAAGGTCTAGAGTATAATGCAAAAGGTGTCCCTTGCACCAAGGGGTTATCAAGTATTTTCACATGTACTGGTGTGAGCTGGATGAAGGAATCTCTGCTTAGGATGTGGCAATGGATGCTTGTCCTTCATCAGTGTAAGACTGGCTATAAATTGTGCTCGTGCTTTTTCGTGCGCTGCACTTCCATCATGTTCTTACCCTTTGAGCTGAAATGCACCGGGGTGTCAGACCGTCGGTGATTGCTTATGTGCTGGGGGGAATGCAGGTCAGGCTGGCAGCTAAAATGTGCATGTTTCATTCTCTAGAACATGGAGAAATAGGGGGATTTTGCCATAGTGTATTTTGTATAGTACATGAATGGTCTTTGCCCAGAAGGGTTTGTTTCCCCATCAACACAGTGAACTCTCGAGCTTTGCTGCAACTCAGAGCTCTGTGCTAAGAGCTGTGCAAGCATCCCCTGCATGGTCCTGCACCATTCCTTGTCACTGAAGCCCTTGGTTCCTCTGAAGCAGAAGTTTGGTTTTCTCAGGTGAATAAAGAAGAGACACCAGTTGGCACCTGCCAACAACCATCCATCATCATGCTGGAACTGAGGTTTGAAAATCTAAGATTTTCTCTCTGTCACTGCCTCCCCTTCAACTGGCTGGCAAGGAGAAGCTATGATGTAGCAGAAAGGTAATATTAGAAACCTGATTTCTAGGTAGAGGGAATCTTCTTCCACTGACAGCATTTTCAAATTAATTCTTCCCTGAGTTTCCCACTTGCTCATGTAATCTGCTGATTAAGTGAGTCATCTCTATGGTGTATTTGAATTCTGGTCAATGATGGAGTTTAAAACAGTGATTTTTGAACCCGTTCCATGGTTTAGAGTGGTTGTGGCTTTTTATTGCGTTTCTTCCTCTATCCTGCTGAGAAAACTGCTCAACTCCAAGCTTTGATTATTCAAGCAGAAGAGGGTGACAGGAACACAAACAAGCATCATTTAATTCTTGGGGACACGTTTTCCTGATGCTTGACCTTTTGGACTTCCCACATCTTCTTGTCCATTTACATGCATTACAGTTTTTCCAATTACCAGTGAATTAAATTTGGAATTGTGGTATTTGGAAATGTCAAGCAGAATCAATAGAAAAGCACTTGGGGCCCAATCTTAGTAGACTCAGCACATTTTAAAGCATATTTGAAATGTCCCTGCTGATAAATCTCAGAGGACCCTGTGTAGATTATGAATTGAGGTGCTGCTGTTCCGGTACCAAAGCTCTCTGTGGCTTGCCAGGTGTGCTGTGCTGTGTTGGACACACATCACTCTCTCCCTGGAGAAGACCTTAAAAACCAGGAGCTCTGAAAAGCATTTCTGCTGGTGGCAGTGGCATGGGATGATGAGGACAGTGGGATGGAGCAGATGCAGGTGAAAGAGCTGGGAAAGGCATCGCCACGTGATTATTGCTGTTCCTTAAACCTCTGCACTCCACAAGGAGATACTCCCACACCCTCGTTCCTTTGCCTGGAAGGAAATTCATTTTTTAGGCTTGCTTTGAAAGCTTCTCAAAACTTCGCTCTGTGTGGGGAAAATATTTACGAACGTACGTGATTTCACTTCCTCCTCCCATGCTCTTTGGAGACCCCATGCTGGCTCCCGAGGAGAATGGGAAAGAACAAATGATTGTGTTCTAAATGTCATTTCAGAACTTGCTGCGTATTTTACTTAGTGATCTGTGGCATCTGGTCAAGACTTGCCCTCTATTTGCTTTTCAGAAGTGCAGTTGGAAATACCTTAATCTTACAATTAAGCTCTAATATTTTCCGTTACAGAGATTGCAAAGTTTGGCTGCTGAGACACCTTCTTGGTAGCTTGTGTGCAAAGTGCTCAGCCCACAAGGGGCCATTTTTCATGCCAAAGAGTAGTCACTGCTGTTACAAGCCAAATAAATGGCCTGCTTAATGCTTTTATAAATGCAGACCTCAAATGCAAGGGAAAAAAAAAAAATCGTGATAACTATATGCCTCTTTGGAAGCTCGTGGTCTAGGGGAGAAAACACAACTTCTCCTTTACGGAATTCCTCTGTGGAGCAAGTAATTTTCTTGGTGTGGCAGTGTAAAGGAAGCCTGGAGGTGTCTTCTAGTGAACTGGGGGGATGGAGGAGCATCATTTCAGAGATGCTGCCTGAGGTGGCATCCCTGGGGATGGTCACACACAGACAGGCAGCAGCTCAGCAGCTCTGGGAGTTTGGATGGGCGATCTGCAGCTTCTCCTGCTCTCCTCCGCCCCATGCCGTGCGCAGGCAGGCGGGCAGCAGCGGTGCCCTTTTTTGGATCTGTGACTTTGTGTTTGTCGGGGCTGGCTTGATTTTGATTTCATTCTCTTGGGTGTAGCTGAGGAGTGTGTATCAGTGCAAAAAAAAAAAAAAAAAAAAAAAAAAA
>VZRS01006356.1:854706-893139 GCA_013398055.1 Ifrita kowaldi | reverse complement strand
AAAAAAAAAAAAAAACAACCCAAAAAAGAAAAAGAAATTAGGCCTTTTTTGTGTGTTATTACTAATCCGGTTTGAGCTCTGCTGTCTACATTGCCTCGTTTGTGACCCAAAGTGCATTTAAACATGAACTGCAGAAGCACCACGGCATTAAATGCTTTTGATTGATCTCCCTGATGGTTTTATTAAAGAACTAAAATCTTTTTGGGGGAGACAGATACAGTTAGTGATGTGAAGGGAGAAATGTAATTACATTTTTGGCTTTGTCCTTAACTGAAATGATACAAAATAGGATTTTTCTAATGGATAACTAAAATGATCTCTTCTTTAAATAAAATATAGAAATGACCCTCTGAGTTCAAGAAAAAATGCTCTGCTTCCAAAAATTGATTAACTGCTGGCAACGTTTCTGTCCTGCCGCACACCAGGCCAGCTGGTGACCTGGCCAAACCTCCTTGGATCGCTCTGCCTGGCCAGAGGAATGATTTACTAAACCTTTTCCTGAGAGATCCTCCCCTTTGGGCCAAGAGATTAATCTCATCAGCTCTGTGTGCATGCATGTGTGTGTGTACACTCAGTATTTTGCTCAACTGAGTATTGTTGTCATCTCACTTGGCTCTGCAGGAATCTGCCTGGTTTTGTGGACTTGTGAGGAGCTGAGATGCTCCATGTCCTTCTCCATGTCCTTTTCCTACCCACCCTGTTTGACTTAAAATACCAGGGAAATTATTCAGAAGAATTAAACCTTAACCGCATCCTTTCCCCAAGCTTTTAGTAATAACTCCTAAAACACAATCCTTATATTTTACAAAACAGGCTTTGCTATCAGTCTGGGGGAAAATTCTAATAAAGATCTAATTCTTTGGAATAATTTCCTTGTTATCGTTTACTGACTTAAACCCAAGTTAAAAAAGAGATATATGGGGAGGGGGGGTTGCTACACAGATGTCCGTGGAAGCTGTGAAGTGTGAGTCATGGTGTGAATATAGAAGCCCTGAGTTGTCATCCCTGGTGAGCAGGGAGGATGTATTTCTTAATATTAAAGTTCCTTTTTTAATTTTAAAAGAAAATGACTTAAAGCCTCCTGTCCTTTTGAGAGTGGTTGTCAATGGCATCATTGCAGGTTACCATGGCAATATATGCTGAGATAATAGATTAACAGCCATTGATTGACTCAAAAACTTGGAGCTCTTTTACTGTGGGATAAGCCAAATCTATTGACAGAAAACAAAATTCCAAGTAGTATCTTCCCTTGGTGTTACACCTTTGCTTTCTCAGTGCTGCCTGCGCCCAGATTTACCTGACCTGGCTTAAGAACCAAAACATTTTGCAACAGTAGATGCCTCTAATTAGCCATCCCTGTATCCAGCTGGTCGGATGGGGCATCTCTGCCTGGGCAAACACTGGGGTGTGGGGTGAAGTTTTGGCTGCAGAAAGAGGCTCTGCAGAGTCACAGGGACTTGTTCCTGCTCTGTTGTTTAAAGACTTTTCTGAAAGAACAGGGGACAAGAGCAACAAGTCTTCAAACCCTCGTGTACAGTACGTGCTTAACCACAGATGTCATCACGAGTTTGATGTTTTGACTAAAAATGTATTTAGCCCTATTATTTAAGTACAGCAGGAATGAAATCACCCCGCTTGGGGAATAAGTGCTGGAGCAAGGCTTAGGAATTGCACATTGGTTTTGTAGAGATGCAACTGGGTGGTCTCTCCAGAGCAACGTTTTCCAAACATTCCCAGTTGCAAGCCTTCATCTGGCTTGATTTTGAATTTCTAGCAGCAACTATTGGAAATTCTTTAATTTGCAGTCCTGCACGTGATTTCTGGGCAGGTGTCTGGGGGAGTTGGGAGGCAGCAGCCCTCTCTCCCTGCCTTCCCCTCCCCACCAGTGCCTCCGAGAGTGCTCCATAAATGCTTAGATTGTGGTCCCCCATTGAAGGGCGTGCCAAAATGCAGCTGTGGGTTTGGAGGCAGCTGGTTTAGCATCCCCTGGGAAGGGGGTGAAGTGGCTCATCCCAGCAGATGCTGCACTGCAAGGTGAGCACCCAGCAGCCTCTGATTTCCCAGCTCTGCTCACCCCTGCCACAGTTCGAGGGAGAGATGTTGAAAGCAAACCCAAACCTCAAACAAAGGGCCTGACTTCCATAATCACACTTGCAAGAATGCATCTGCAGTTGCTTAATTGCTACATGCAATTACCCTCCAAATTAGAGGGCAATTACCCCAATTCAGTGTACAATCTCTGCCGTTTTATACTATAAAATTACATGTACAAATAGCTATATAGGGACATAACGAAGTGTTTGCAAATAACTTCAGCTGCATACACTGTTTCATATATAAAGCCCGGTGGTTTTGACAGTCAGGCAAACAGACTGTCTGGTAAATCACTCAGTGTTTATGCAGACTATTTTGACACATCCCATCTTTTTGTATATACTTTCATTTTAGGTTTTCAAAAGGGGACAGGCAGAGATAAAGAGCCGAGATTTATAGCAGCCTCCAGCCTTGGGGAAGATATTCCCTATGTATCTAATTATGAGTTAGGAGCCCAGCAGCTGCTAACACCTAGACCTGGAGTTGCCACACTGGATCTTGGCTATAATTTAGAAGCTGTTGGATAATGATGCAGCCTCAGTGATCTGTCAGCGACTCCAAATTAGGAGAGCAGGGTTTAGTCTCAGATCAGCAGCAAGGTCCCATGTCTCAGCAAGCTGAAGTCCTTCAGTTCACGAGGATCTTTTTTTAATGAGCTTCCTCTGTGCCTTGCAACTCCCAAGTAGAGGCGAGAAGTCTTTCCATGTTGCATGGTGCTTCGACTGCTCTTCCCATCATTATGTGCCTCAGATGGGTGCTGGGGGTCTTGCTTGGCAAAAACCTAGAGATGCTTCAGTCATTTGGAGCACAAAATTGACCCAGGGGAATCAGTGTAATGATAGTTCCTCAGGACTGAGGTCAAAAAGTTGATTTCCACCCCAAAAATGGGTGATGGTGGGTAGCCTCCCTCTGCCTTCATGATGTATGGGAGTTATTTGGGCTTGGTATTTTGTGTAAAGGTATTTCTGTGTGGCTTTTGTTGGAGGACAAGCCACACTGCGTCATCCCCGAAGCGCTGGGTGGATGCAGTGGGATGCCAGAAACCCATCTGCTCCTGCAAAGCCTGATTCTTCCTTAGACTTTGATTTCAAACAGGACTTCAGGCTTTATTGCTTAAATGACTATTTGTGGATTGTGGTATTAAAACGCTGATTGTTTTTGCCTGGCTGCTGACACGAGGCTCTTTTCTGTGGAGAGAGCTGGGGCTGATAGTGGGATGCAGTGCTGGGGATGCTGTGCTCCTGCCCCATGTCCATGCTCCTGCCCCATGTCCATGCTTCTGCTTTGCAACTTTTTTTCCCAAATTTTGCATTTTGGCTGCTGGAATAGGCTTAGGCAGGAGAGGAATGGGAGCCAAATGAACGAGCCCAGGTTCCAACAGTGATCTTCAAACACTTGCTTAGGAAAGGTTTTATATCTCATTGCACCCAAGTCCCACTGATTTTCTGCCAAAAGCCATGCAGTTCTCTGGGATGTTTATTTTCCATCCTGCATGAGCAGGATGTTACCAGGCAGTGCCACCAAATGAAGGAGCTCAGGAGCCTTCCTATGTACCAAGGCTACTATGAGGGAGATGACAAGAGCATCGTGAGGAGAGGGAGAGGGTGAGGCGGGACTGTGGGGACACAGCCTCTTTAGCTTGTCTCAGGCTGTGGTTTGTGACTGCACTGAAAGACTTTTGTATCAGGAAAGGCTCTTTTGGCCAAAATTAATGGTGTCTCTCCTGTCAGATGCTCAAGTTTGGTACAACACTTCTCTTGAGCCAAGCTGTACTGCTGGGGGCACAGGGGAGCCCAGTCAAGTCCTTGTTGTGCTGATGCATCAGCTGTGTGGAGGGAGACAAGCTCTTCCTGCACATAATTCGGGGAATACCCTCTGATTCTTCTTGCAATTTGAAATGAGAAGCAGGACGTGATTATCCATGCCATCATCACTTGGCAGAATAGTTTGGGCTGGCAGGGACTTTTAAAGGGTGGTTAGTCCAACTCCCCTGCAGTGAGCAGGGACATCTTCAACTACATCAAGTTGCTCAGAGCTCTGTCCAACCTGATCATAAAAGTTTCCAGAGATGAGGTATCTACCACCTCCCTGGGCAACCTGTTCCAGTGTTTTATCACCCTCATTGAGAAAAATATTTCTTCCTTATATCAAAACTAACATATATATTAGATTTTTTTAGTTTAAAACCATTACCCAATGTCCAGCTCAGTGTGTTTTACGGACGTACAGTGGCCTTGGGGTTATCCATTTCCCAGGGTGGGAAGACGAGGCAGGAAAAACTACATGGCTCCCTGGAGATGCAGGAGCAGAGCTCAATTTCCTTCTCTTAGTCACCACCTTTCTCCCTCAAAGGGACAAGCCCCTGTTTTGACTCCCCCTCCCTCTGTTCAGTGAGGGTTTTACCGCAGCGAGTGCAGAACAGGCAGTTAGCTGCAAACTTTGGTCTCTGCGTGATCCATTACAGAGCAAGGTGTGAGTGTTTCTTGATGAGCTAAAGCAGCAGGTAAATTAATACCCAGGCCTGGAGCCGTGCCCCTTCCTGCTGAGACCATCTTGGGTACAAACAGAAGGGTTTCTTGCAGTCGTGGGCACCCAGCGGGGTGAGGATCCTACCAAATGGCTTTTAAAGAGATCTGAAAGCAGATAACAAACACGCAGGTTTTTAAAGTGTCTTCTTAATGCAAGCATCCTTAGGAGCAGTTATAAAGAAAGCATACATCTATTTAGTGATCCAAAACTTTATGCACGCTTTTATTCAAATCACCTAAACTTTGACAGCGGGGGGGAAACTGGGAAAGGCCTTTTTCCTGGCGTGATTGCTGTTTGCAGAGTTGGGTTTGCGTGTTTGCAAGCAGCTCTTAGTCTTCAGCTGAAACTTGTTCCAGAAAAGACAACTGTCTTGGGGGAAGGGAGCCTGGGCTCAACACAGGATTTAGCAGCCTCGGTTTGCTGGTCTCAGATCTGATACAGCTCCTGCTTCACATCTTTTCAACATTCCCTTTCCAAAGCACAGTGGAAATATCAAATCTCACCGCAGCTCTGTGCATTGCATTGACCGTCGTCGCAGGTGGAGAAAACACAGCCTACACAATATTGCTTGGGGTTGCAGATGATGGTGGCTGAGCTAGGGTTAGATTTTGGGGCTGCTTTCCGGTGAAATGGTTCATTAAACCTTCCAGCTTTCTGGGAGGTGGAGTTGGGGAGGGAGAGGGAATTTCTGTCCCGGTCAAAAGTGATATTCAGTTTGGGATGATGAAAATGATATTACAAAGTGTATTTCCAGGAGTTGTGCAGGAGGTGATAAGTGAGGATTAGGTGTCAGGTACCACCTGGTAGCTGTGTTACAATGGTAGACTTGTTACAATGAAGGTGCTTTTTACAATGAGGGTGGTGAAACTCTGGCTCGGGTTGTCCACAGAGGTGGTGGCTCTAGAAGTATTCAAGGTCAGGCTGGACTCTGAGCAATCTGGTCTAGTTGAAGATGTCCCTGCTCATTGTAGGGATATTGGACTATATGACCTTTAAAGGTCCTTTCCAACCCAAACCATTCTATGATTCTGTGAAGTTAAGATATTTATTCTTTCCTTTATAAGTAAAAAAGATATCGCCCTCCACTCCCACACACAAGAAAGAGCTCTTTTGCTTTCCTGCTGATTTAACCAGTATTTAGCAAAAATGCTTAATCTGCCCTAAAAATGCACAGTGTAAGTATCAAGAGAACAAATATCAAGGCTTTAACAAGGAGTGTCAATATTGACATTGTTCTGTGTTGAGGGATATTGGTAGCTTGTTTTCATTATTGTAAGCAACTTGTCAGAGGAAAACTCTGATGGAGCTTTGCAAGCGCTGATAAAACCTGCAGGTGCTATTGAAATTGAGCTCTCGTTCGTGTGTGCTTTGAATATAATTTCCAGTTTCAGAAGTCAGCTTTATGACATTCTCATACCCCTACTCCCTTTGCAGTCTCTCCCACGATGCAGATCAAGCAGTCCTCCTAAAAAGAGTTATGAAGGATTGAACACCTCTTCAGCCTGCAAAGACATCTTAGTGTGATGAGTTTGCTCCATGCCATGAAAATTACCCACTGCTGAGTCTAGGTGTTGGGATTGGGAGCAGGCTGGACATATCACCCCCAGATTATTCAGAGCTGTGGTTTTCCAGCTAGAAACCTAGTTCTAGCCTTCACAGAGGTCTGGCTATTCTGGGAGCACAGCACTTTTGTTTTACCATCCTGCGGGACCTATTTGTGTTTTCTACCCAGTTGTCAACACATTTTATTGAGATACCTACATTTTCCATGATTGCAATCCATCAAAATAATGGCCAGGCCTGACCTTGTCTTAGGTTGGGTAATCCCAAAGAGAGATGGCTGCAGGGCATTTCAGGATTTACAGAATCATCAGCTTCATGGTACAGGGCACATGGTACCTTTTGTATTTGGCTGCTTACAAGATGTGTGTTTGTTTCATTCTTTGTTTTGTTTTAATGCAATCCTCAAAATGTCACCAAGCAGAGTATTTCCAGATGAAGAGAGGATTTCTAAGGTGTAGGACAAAGGAGGTCACCTGCAGATATCAGGGTTCCTTTACTTGACTCTGGTTTTAATGGATGTGTCTGCAATTGTATTTCAGTTCTGCCACATGGTGGCTATGGGGGAATTGTTTCTCTGGGGACAGTAGGAGCTCCACAGTCCTTTGGTACAAGGTTCTAAAGCAGGAAAGACCCACAGGCTATGGAGACTCCTTTGTTTGTGGCAGCCAAGCATCCATTTGGGCTGGCCAGTCTTGTTTGGGGAACAGAGTTTGTTGCTGAAGGTCTCGTTTGGGTGGAGAGGCACCGTGAGCCGTGTCAACTGCAGCTAAAAATATGGCATTTATCATATGGAGACTTGCCCAAATAAGCCTGAACCGGGCTCTAAGTGAGGAATGGCCACTGGTCTGGCCCTCCTCTGCAGGATGAATATTATCTGTTCTCAGTTACATTCTACCCATGGAAGAAACTGTGTATTTTTAGGTGATGTTTCTCAGAGTAGGGATGGAGAGGGAGAGTAACTCCACTGCATGACATCCCAGCAAGCGTCAAGTAGCACCCTGGGAGGTTGTCTTTCCTAATCAGGGTTTCTGTGCTTAGACATTACTGGGTATGCATTGCCTTGTGCATCCCCTCTTTTAGGGTCCTGAGGTTGAAGAATTGTCCAGAGGAGATCTGGAAAGGTCTCAGCTGGGGACTTGACTTCACCATGAGCTCCTGTGTGACCTTGGGCAAACCTGACCTCTCCATCCCCCACCTCACCCCAGAGGAGAGGCATAATCTCCACACTGTGCTGAAGCTCACACTGCTGAGCTGCTCAGGGAATCAAGTGTATGCATCACCTAAAACACAGCCATGTGGAGATAGGTTTCCCGAGATTTATTTCTGATTTCACTTGAATGTTCTTGGGGCTTGATTTCTTTTTCAGGACCAGGCCATGGGGAGGCTGAGACAAGGGAGTGCATCTACTACAATGCCAACTGGGAGCTGGAGAAGACCAACCAGAGTGGCGTGGAGCGCTGCGAGGGGGAGAAGGACAAGCGGCTCCACTGCTACGCCTCCTGGAGAAACAACTCGGGCTCTATCGAGCTGGTGAAGAAAGGCTGCTGGTTAGATGACTTCAACTGCTATGACAGGTAATAGCCCAACTGGTTTATCTAAATACAGGTTTAATCGATCCTCTAAGTGTAAAGACTTGTGATTTTTTGCATAGAGGAAAAGAAGGCAAGTCCAAGTTAATTGGCAAAATCATCCCCTGTAATTACTTCTGTTGCTAATGCAGCTCTCAGAATTGTCACTTACCTGCTTTGACTTTCTAAATAGAAGCTGCAAAAGGCACTTTTAGGGGTTTTATGCTGTGTTTTATTTTGTTTTGTTTTGTTTTATACCTAGCAAAGCTTTGATAATTCAGGTATTCATTGAAAAACCTGTTCTGTACCATCAAATGAAGAGCAATATGTTCTTCCAGGAGCATTTGGTGATAGAAGTGAAAGCTTGAAATCATTTGGAGCTGTCTAGAAAAGCACAGATATCTGGGGGTGTTGGGGGTTGAGATATTCTGGCATTTGTGATGTGGCAAAAAGTTCCACGATTCTTTGGCTGAGTGAAGAGAAGGGCCAGGAGAAAGAGTGGGGCAGCAAAAGCAACATGAGTGTGTGTGGCACTGCCTGTAGAGAGCTGAAAAGGAGCGAGGTTTTGTAGTACGAAGGCTCCAGCCTCATTAAATAGCTGGGAAAATTAACTAGTCTTTTCTCACTTCCCTTGATGCAATTCTACGGAGGGGAAAAGAATTACAGCTAAAGAAAACAGCCCTGTGAAGTTTTGCAGTTGAAAAGGACAATGTTCAGCAGCTCTAAGCTCAGAGGTTTTGTTAAAAAAAACCCAAACCAGTGATCAACAAACCAAGCCAAGCCCAGCCCTTTCAATAACGATTAGCAACATAAAATTCAAGGATTTGCCTCGATATAACACCGGTGTAGGTTGATCTCACCTTTGTGCAATTTTCAGCTGTGCATGTTTGTAGCTTCTCGTTCCGAAAGTTTTAGGAACATCAGGTGCTAAGCTGTGGGGTTAAGCTGGGACAAGATTTGTCCAATGGCTGCAGTGTTTTCTCCATTTGGTGCTGTACACTTCCCCTGCTTTTGTGCCTGTTGTCTTGGCTTATCTCAACCGTGAGTTGTTCCTCATCTTTGTTCTATTTTTAGCTCCAGGGTTACTTTCCTACCACACCTACTCCCTTGCCAATTGAGTAGCCAGGCTCTATATATAGTTAAATTTTTATTCTTTCCCAATAAATCAATCCTCCTTGGCCCATTAGTCATCTTAATGCCGATTCTTCTGAGAACAGAAGGTCACTGTAGTTTCCTACTTCCAAGCAGAAGTGTTTACTGTAAACAGATTTCTCCTTTCAGTGCCTGCTCTCATATCCAGTGACACTTGTATTGTCACTGAGTGTCTCTGCAGGGATGTAGTGGTTCTTAAACTTTGCTATAATGTGTTGCTCTGTTACAATGGTAAAAAGTTTCCAGGGCTCCTCACTAGCCTTTTTCAGCTGTAGAATTGAGCATCCAGTATCCCACAGCCTGACTTTTCAAAGCCACAAATTCCAGGGCAAAGCTAAAACACCTTCTGAGAATTAAAAAGCAGTACAAATATCAAAAGTAACATTTGAAATAAAGGTTAACTTTAATTATATAAAGGAATAAAGCCTCTTTAAATGCAGTCTTTTCATTTTTTCTCTTCCCTTGAGTGCCCTTGGCAGACTTTCATGCAGGCAGTACTGCATCCCAAGGTGGCAAAAAAAGCTAAAACGATGATTTTTTGATCAGCGGTGCTGTGCTGATGCCCTTTGTGTCTCTGGCACCTTTGGCTGCCGAGTTTCTGGGAGCAGCCTTGGCAAATGCACCTCTTTCTGTCTCCCTGGATGCAAGCATGGTCCTGCTCTGCTGGCTGCTGCTGCTGCTCTCGGAGCGCAGGCGGCACGTGCTGGGATGTGCCGAGTGCTGCCTCCTTTGTCGATACAATGTGGAAAACTTTTGGAGTGCAAGGGTTGGGACGTTGAGGGTGATGGCTCCTTACTCTGCTCTTTATCTTGAGGAAACAAGAACGTGGCACATGTACATTTAAGGTTATAGGAAAAGGGTAGTGTTTAAAAATCGACTTGTGTGTGCTCGTTTATTTACACAGCCCTGCCGGAGAGGTCATGTTCACATTCCCCTGCAGAGCACGTGAACCGCTCCGAAACGTGCCCTCACTGCCACAGAAAAATGTGTCATTCTCTCCCACTGTCTCATTTGTAATATTTGCTAAGTGTAACGTCATACATACCTGGATGGCTTCACTCAGAGACAGGGATAATGAATTGCAGATGTGGAGCAGGCTGTTTTCACTCATTAGCTTGATTTCTTAACCAACAGATTTAGCAAAGGATGTGTTTTCTATTGAAGGTTCCAACACTGATGCTGTTAAATCCAAAGGGCTTGTTATCTGATTTCACGAAAAAGCATCTGGAAACATTGTTTAACTTGTTGAAACATCTTTGTTCATTTGAATAAGTCAAATGGGTGCTTTTTTGCTTTGAAGTTTAAAAAAAATGAGAGCCTGAAAAACAAACCAAGTGCTTCCCAGCTGAGACCTTGGAGGAGACAGTTTGGCTATAGCCAGTTTTATCCCTCAATGGGAATAAAGCACTGAAAACTACCCAGTGCTAGGATTGAAGAGAGCCCTTTCCATTCTTCTCGTGACAGTATGTCAGTGATACCACAGAAAGGGAGGCTTGGCTTGGGTTCAGAAATGAGTAATAATGTCAAACGCATATGATTGTTTTGCTACTTCCTCCAAGTGGTCGAGGGAAGGAAGTTATGCATATAATTTAGCTGGGCTTCAGGAAATAGTTTGATACAGTTCTCTGCGGAGAGCAGCTCTGCAAGCCTAATAACTAAAGCAGAGTGTAGCATAGCAAAAGGTGGCAGGGAAGGGAAGCAGCATTTAAGAAACAGAAAGAAATGACAGCTAGAGTACTGCAAAAATCACTGCACATCTCTTTTGGCATTGATCTGTGGGGAGAGGGAGGATGTGTGGAAGTGGAGTTGGTCTGATCCATGGAAGTCCCCTAAGGCCTTGCACAATGTGGAAGGAAATCTCAGTGCTAGGAAGGCTGCAGCAGTACCTGGATAAGAGGCTAAGGCAGAAAATGAGAGCTGCAACCTGATTTTCTTAAAGGTTTTTGTGCAGAAATAAGCTTTTTATGGAGGAGATGGCACTTGAAAATTAAACTTTAAAACTCCAGAAACAAAATGAGAATCATAGGACCCTAGAATGGTTAGGGTTGGAAGGGGCTTTCAAAGATCATCTAGTTCCAATCCCCTGCCATAGGAAGGGATACATTCCACAGGACCAAGGATGATCCAAATCCCATCCAACCTAACCTTGGAACATTTCCAGGGATGGGGCATCCACAGCTTCTCTGGGCAAGCTGTTCCAGTGCCTCATCACCCTCACAGTAAAGAATTTGTACCCAATATCCAACCTAAACCTGCCCTCTTTCAGTTTAAAGCCCTTGCCTTAAACCATCACTACATGTCCTCAGACCTGCAGCCTCCTCCTGCTGCAGCAGGGCTGCTGCTGCTGCTGTCTGGTGCCCTTCGAGTGCGCAGAGCTGGTGATGCTCAAGGCTGTGGGAGCAGCCTTAGCCCAGCCCTTGTCATGTGTGCTTTATGGCACAATCCTTAATTGCATGATCAAATACTTCTCTGCCCTGGCAGTGTTCATATGGGCTGTGGGAAAGTCACTGTTTGGGGACTGAGGCGTCTCTGTCGTTTTTCTCCTTCTCATTCCGTTAGCAGTGGCGCCTGTTATTTATTACTCACCATCTAATGCCCTCAGTACATATGGAAGCATTTGTTTCCTTTACAGTCTTTTCAAGGGCCTTTGCTATCCACTGGGGTATTTGAGTGTCAAGTTGTTTTCTGTAAGTGGAGACTGCTGATCTGTGTGGCAGAGCCGCAGGAGAAGGTGTGTGGAGAAGACAATTTGGGGCAGGTTGGGTCCCAAAGACAAGAGGCAGGAGTTGGCTGACGTTGTTTTTCTCTCTCCTCCATTCCGTGTCTGCCCCTCCCTGGTGCAGGCAGGAGTGCGTAGCCACAGAAGAAAACCCTCAGGTGTTTTTCTGCTGCTGCGAGGGCAACTATTGCAATGAGAAATTTACCCATTTGCCTGAAGTCACCGGCCCAGAAGGTGAGTGACTGGGAGGACGGGGAGTTGGGGTCTCTTCCTCTAGACCCAGTTTTCCAATGACTTTCATAGAAACACAGAATGTCCTGAGTTAGGAGTGTGAGGTCTGCGCTCGGTTTGGACGGTCGGGACGTATGGAGATGAGAGATCTCTGAAGTCCGGTCTTAGAGCGTGAGGTTTATTGATAAGGGCTTGTGTACAGGGGGCCTGCTTGGAGCTGCTAGCTGCAGCTAGAAGCAGGCCAGAAAAACAGAAAGCAGGATAGTAAAGAGATGTAAAAAGTGTAAGAGGTGTAAGAGAGCTAAGAGATGTAAGAGACGTAAGAGAGCGAGATTCTCCTTTACAATACAATACATCTTCTTCTGTCTTGAATATTCTAATTTTCATCAACCAATCTAGTACAAGATACAAATCCTATAGCATTTACGTACAGCCTATAAGAATCATTGCATTACCATACTGCGTTACATTTTAAACCCTAAAAACTACTCTTTGGACCCCTTCTGCCAAGGTAGTAGGGTCTGCTCTGACCCTTGGACCTGTTTGCTAGCAGAAGGTATTGTTCAATCAAAGGGGATTACCTTCAGCTGGCCACACCATTGTTTTCCAGTTGTTCAGTAACTGAGGCCTGGTATCTCAAAGTATGCCTTCATTTCAATTTCACCTATAGTTTCCATGTTCTCAGCATCTTTTGCCAGGCAATAAGGCTTCCCTGTTTCATCTTCCCCAACAAGGAGGGACTCACAAGCATCATCGAGTCCAGCTCCTGGCCCTGCACAAGAAACCCCCAAGATTCACACCATGTGCCTGGGAGTGTTGTCCAAATGCTCCTTGAGCTCTGAGCTCGGTGCTGTGACCACTTCCCTGGGGAACCTGTTCCCGTGCCTGACCACCCTCTGGGTGAAGGACCTTTTCCTAATATTTGTCCTAAACCTCCTCTGATTCAGCTTCATGCCAACATTGAGTTGTTGGATGTTTTGGTTACAAAGTCAGAAATCCTTTTGCTACAGTTCTTTAAGAATACTTTTTTAAGATTGTTTCACTCTGTGGCTAAAGCAATGGATACCATCAGTAAGGGTTAGGTTTTCTTTATGGTGGACAGTTCACCGTGGGATGTTACAAAACAAAATCCCACATGAGGGAAAGAGGGCAGAGTGATTTTTACAGCATGGATTGAGCCTCAAAATCTTAAAAGGTGTTTGACACCTTCCTCATTAATTTCATAGGTCACAAGTCTCCAGATACCTTCTGGGATTTTTGCATTTGATTCTATTTTGTTGGTCTGAGGATTGAAAGGGAAAGGGTGTCTGTCAGCTTTCAGAGTCTGTGGATATGCATCAAGGAAGAAAAGTAATAGCAGGACCTTCTTCAGAGGCGAATAGAAAAATGATGATTCTTTTAGGTGTATACTTTTTAAAGTATCATTCAATAAAAACTATTAAAGCAGGTGAATCTTTTCCTTAGGTTGGTTTCTTCTGCTTTGAACTATCTGCATTTACTGAGATGTTCCAACAGACCTTTATCAGATTTTCCTGGGCTTTCCTGATAGGTTTTTAATTGTTTACATGGGTTATATTATCTCCTGTTATTAACGTACCCGTAGCAACCTAGTAGCAAATATTCTTTCTCTCACAGTTTTTTGTTTAATTTGGCAAGTCTTGCTATTTTTTCCTTCCCTGTCTCCAACATAGCAACATGGCTCCATTTAGTATTCCCATTGTTTGTGTCTCAACTGCACTGATGTAATTTGGAACAAGAACTACTGTGGGAATAGTGCATTTGATTGTGGCTCCGGCAGCATTTTACTAAAAACTGACAACTTGTCAATCACTGTGAAAGGTAAAGCAACGCTGCAAGGGATTTTGTGCTCTCGTAATACATTTGGAAGGGTTAAGAGGAGGAAATGTTCTGCTTTTATGTATCCCAGCAAGAAATACCTATCTTAAATAAAGGTCAGATGGAGGCTCAGCTTGCAAAGTGTGATTTGGGCAATTGTAACTCCATTACTAACAGTACTTCTACGGAGAAGAGAAAACCATGGAGCCTTGTGAATACTGTTGGGTGTGATGGGACATGCCAGCCAGCATTGTCAGCTTTGGAGTGGGGGGACAGACGGGGTTTGGTTGCCTCTGGATGTGCAGCTGACAGTGCTGCTGCATTCCTGAAGGTCCTTTTCCCTGGCTTACCCTGCTCTTTCCTCACAGTCATATACGAGCCGCCGCCGCCAACACCCTCCCTGCTCAACATCCTGGTGTACTCGCTGCTGCCCATCGCCGTGCTGTCCATGGCCATCCTGCTGGCCTTCTGGATGTACCGGCACCGGAAGCCTCCCTACGGCCACGTGGATATCATTGAGGTGAGGGAGTCGCTCCCCTTTGTTTGGGCCTTGCAAAAGGCATGGAGGCTGCTCAGTGTATGTTCGCATCCACTTTTGCTTCATTCTTTTCAGGTGGCCTAATTTTCTTCTCTGTTTTTGGAAGTTGGTGGCACAGTTGGCCTCCATGGAAGTGTCAGACTGATGGGTTTAGGTGGGGTTATCACCAGGTCTGAGATACCTGAGGGAGGGAATTAGGCAACCCTGCTTGGTGGCTGCCCTTCCTCCCAAACTCACAAACCCATTGCCTGATTTCAGCCAACTTTATAGAGCATCAGAGATTCTGAGAGATGATAAAGTTCCTGCCAGCTTTGTGGGAGAAGGGAAGATGCTTTCCCTGATGAAGCTCAGGTTTTATGAGCCCTCAGAGGATGGATACAGGAGGCATTGGAGTGACCTTATTACAGCCTTCCAGTACCTGAAGGGAGCCCACAAGAAAGACGGAGAGGGACTTTTTACAAGAGCATGTAAAAAGCGTTCCCACAGGACAAGTGGGAATGGGTTAAAATTGAAAGAGAACAGGTTTAGATCAGATAGTAGAAAAAAACTCTTCCCTGTGAGGGTGGTGAGGCCCTGACACAGGTTGCTCAGGGAAGTTGTGACTGCCCCATCCCTGGAGGTGTTCAAGTCCAGGCTAGATGGGGCTCTGAGCAACCTGGGATAGTGGGAGGTGTCCCTGTCCTCGGTAGGGGGGTTGGAACTGGATAATCTTTAAGGTTGCCTTCCAACCCAAACCATTCTGTGACACTGTGAACTTTTCCCATCTAAAGCAGGTAGGACAGAGCTCCAACCCCACACATCCTGGGGGGTTAAGTTGTTCTCCTGGACAAATGCAGAGTTTAAACAGATATGATCTGTATGATGCTGACAGAGCTGTTCACTGCCCATGGCTGGGGGGACATGGAACATACTAATGTAGTGAAGAGCAGTGGGAGGTTTTAGATGCAGTTTGCTGTCTGGTCACAAAGGTCAAAAGGTTCCCACTTTTGGCAGGAGGTAGCCTTGAGGACACCAGTGCTTTACAGCCCCAAATAACTTTTGCTTTAAAAACACAGGAGAATTCAGGTTTTACCCAGGGCATGGCAGGCAGTAGTGTCACGAAGTGACACTTGGAGGAGTAGACTGTTGTATGTGTTCTATACCAATACCCTACAGAGCAAGCAAGACAGGGAATTTCAGGCTGTTCTTGCTGCAAACAGTACACCTAAATAATTTGTATTACATAAAAAGTCACTTCTTCACACTTCTTTCCCCACATGCAGTCTCTCCATTCCTCCCCTCCCTTTATTTTACAGTCCAATTTCAGCTGGTGACAGTGGTTTTTTCCTCCTGTGCAGGACCCTGGCCCGCCACCCCCTTCTCCCCTGGTTGGCCTAAAGCCCCTGCAGCTCTTGGAGATCAAGGCCAGGGGACGCTTTGGCTGCGTGTGGAAGGCTCAGCTGATGAATGACTACGTAGCAGTGAAAATCTTCCCTATTCAGGTGAGAGGGACACTGCATTAGGTTCTTACTTGCCAGAGGCTTCCTCACCAGTGCTGAGATGCTCCAAGTGCATATGGAGATTATGGTTTTTAAGACCATAACAAAGAAGCATTTGGGCTCTTCTGCTGGGGAAAAAAGTTTGAGGACCCTTCCTTCCTACACTTCTTCCTGCATTATCTCGTTACCAAATGCTTCCTGTAGTAGTACTTGTTGCAAGGGCAAAACCAAGCACATTCTGAAATCTACAGGGTATTTTAACTTCCCTGCAAATGCCTGTGTTGTTTAAATCCAGCAAGGCAGGTGTCCAGAGTGCACCAAAAGGGCCAGAGCCCCGGCTTTCTGTGTCCTGCCTGGATGGGTTGTAAATCTGGATCCAAACCTCGTGAGCAGTTTACAGCCTCCAAAGGCAGAGTCCCAGTGCTGCGAAAGCTAATGGCACTGCAGCGTTTCTGTCAGCTCCTGTCTTCTGCTCTAGGAAACCTTTGAACACTCCTGGCTTGATTCTCTAGGAATTGCAGATGAAAACAGTAAAGCAATCAAAAGTCAAGTGAAAAAAAAATGACTAAAACATCTTTGTGCTCCTCCGCTGTCTCCTTCATTACTTTTTCACCTCGTGTTTGTTGTCATAGCGTTGCTAAAGGAGATCTGCACATCTTCTGTCCAAGCCAGCTGTGACCTACTAGTAAATATTCAATAGAGCCTAGATTAGATTTTGCAATTGCAACAATTACAGCTACAAGGCTGATCTGGGTGCTGTATGCACAGGCTTTATTCTTGCAAGTATCCTTAGAAGATCTTGACAAATCTTATTTCTCAGTAAGGTTGAGTTTGGCTTCCTCTCCACTCCCCACACATGTCCTTTAGGAATAGCTGAGGATAATTTTGGAGAGGGGAGACTGAGGACAGCAATTTCCAGTCTTTCTTCTTTAGGGAAAACAGACTCATTTTGAAGGGATACATCACATCCTAACACTGGAGCATGATTTTAAGAGTAGTGTGAGCGGCTCTGACTGAACTGAAGGAGCTGTTTGCTTTAAAGGGAAGCGTGATCTTTGATGGTGCATTTCTCCCTGCTTCAGGATAAGCAATCTTGGCAGAGTGAGAGGGAGATTTTCAACACTCCTGGCATGAAGCATGAAAACCTTTTGCAATTTATCGCAGCAGAGAAAAGGGGGACAAACCTGGAGACAGAGCTCTGGCTGATCACAGCTTTCCACGACAAGGTAATGTATCATTGCATGTACATTTTGGGAAGGCAGAGAGGGAGCTGGTTGTGATAGGGCAGGATTATAATCCCTGTAATCTATCCAGTCTGTTCCTGGCGGGCCATGGCTCTGTGGCAGCAAAATGCTCCTGCTCCCCTGCTTCAAAGGCCCTTCCTTTAGCTTTCAAGGCTTTCCTACACAAACAAGGATTAATAAAGGTGGGACCTGGGAAGAGAGAGAGGCACAGAAGGCCACAGCTCATGTCTATGGTGGTCAACATCTCCTGATGTGCGTAGATGAGCATCATGGGAGAGAGATTTCACAGACCCAACTTGGCCCTTGCAGATGGGCTCCATGTTTGCTTTTGGGGCTTGGGGCACATCTCCTGTTTCATGGATTGCTTTAGTTACAAAGCATGACTAACACTTAAAACAAACGTGCAAATCTGGGGTTGAGCCAGCAGTGTTATCCCCCTGTTAAATCCAAGGTCTGCTGAGTCAATCATTGCCACAACCAGCTGATACTATGCATCATCTTGCATGGAAGGCTTTCCCCTTGCTTAGGTTAGACAAATTGCTCTGGTTAAAGATGACTTTTTCCCTTCCTTACCTCCCTCCCCTTCCCCGGCAGATAAGTAGACATCAGGAGGTCTGCGCTGTCAAGGGCTGAAAACTCGTGGATGCTTCTGATTTTTATTTCTTCTTTTTACTTTCACTAGTGATTTTTTCCCCGCTGTCAAATCAAGGCTCAGATTTCTCAAGCACTCTCTAAACCATTCTCTAAACCGATGAGTTGGCACATCTACCACATATAGGGGCCTAGGACTAAGAACTGACAGTGTCCTCTTCTGCAGGGTTCTCTGACGGATTACCTGAAGGGCAACATTATCAGCTGGAATGAGCTCTGCCATGTTGCAGAAACGATGGCCCGTGGGTTGTCCTACCTTCATGAAGATGTCCCCTGGTGCAAAGGTGAAGGACACAAACCTGCCATAGCACACAGGTAAAGCCTCTTTTGTTGACACCGTCTTTGAAATGATGCTGTTGAATGAAGGAGGTTGTGCTTTTAGGAAGTAAAGGCCTTTTAACCCAGCAAATCCTGTGCTAAGACAAGAATTTTTTTCAACCATGTATAAAATGGTGAAGGGCAAGTAAGTGTTTTGTCTGTAGAACAGCACAGTTGGTAGTGGTTGATATAAAATGTCTGAAGGGTAGGGGCTTCCCTCTTCCATCAACTCTTCCCTTGTGGTAGGAAGGGAATACTGGTTGCTGCAGAGCTGCTCTTTGAAAGGACTTTGCTTGATAATATCATCACATTATAATCCATTTATTTCTATGGCCATACCAAGAGTTGGACCCTTTTTTTCCCTCTTTTAGACTGATAACTCCACTGCATGTCTTCCCACAGAGCTTTTGAGCTGTAAAAAATGTAAAAAAAAAAGGTTAAAAATGGAGAAACTGCGGAAATGCAGAAAATGGCTGCTAGTTATTTTTCCCTGTAGTTTTTTAAGGCCCAAATCATGCCAGGGTGCTTATGAGAGACACCACAGCAGGTGCCACCCTACCCCTGAGCCCTGGCACACGCTTCAACCCACATGAGTGGCAGCACAGTGGGGACAGCAGGAAAGCAGTGGGTTAAACCGTCCTCATGCTTTAGCCCTTCTCTAAAGTCCCTCACTGCTTGCCCTAGACTAAACCACCTCTTCTGAGTGGTTTGCTAGTGGCAGGGCAGGATGGAGGAGATTTCCAGAAGGGATTTACAGGCCATAATCCGTGGCCATACTCCCCCGCCACCCACCACATTTCATCTAGGAGGGACTTAACCCCCACCTCCAGCTGCAGCAATTTGTACCCGCTCTGGCAGGCCTGGCTTCATGTATGGCAAGATAATCCTTGTTTTTGCAAGGGTGTCCCTGCCCCCAAAACACCCCACCTCCCCAAATCTGAAAGTTTTGAAGAGCTGGGGGCTGTTGAAAGAACCTGCAGCTGCCTTTGTGCTGCTCCTGGAGCTGACCCCCGTGTCCCTGACATTTGTCCCTGTAGAATAAAGGCAGTGGTTTATAGACGAAAATTCCTGAGGGTGGGGAACAGAGGAAGGCTATAGAAAGGTTTTAAAGCAACAGATCGTGCTCATTAGTGTCCCTGTCCATTTAGCAAGTGATAAAAGCTGGAGAATGCAGCATTTGTGTGAATTTAGCACATACCTAGTGGAGGAGGGATTTCAGGACACAAGGGATTTCCCTCGGATTACCCCACTCCTTTTAATTTTATTTTTGAAAGAAAACACTAAATGCATTTTAAATCTGGGGACGGGGGCGTGGGGGGTGTTTTTGAATGGCTTCCCACAGTGCACATGGATGGAGATGCTGGGGTTGCCAGGTGGAACTCCCCAGTCACTGCTGGGCAGGGGTTCAGCCAACTCCTCTCTGGCCCCCAGCCCTACAAGGAGGATTAAGGTTATGGAATCACTTGTTGGTGCAAAAGTGCCCCCACGTGGAAGTTGAAAATAAAATCTCCAGTGTCTCAATCGAATTAACTCACCCGTTACTCATAGTCTGTATTCCCTAGTTTGAAGTGTTATATGGAAAAAAAATAAAATTCTTCTTTTCATGCCACTTTTCTTTGTCAGTGACCATTTTAGGATGGTGTAATGCATGTGATGTTATGGGAATTCTACTTGGCATGGCTTGGATTAATTAGGTCCTTCTCCCTGGCCTGGATACGTTTGCATTGCAGCTCAGACTTGCCAGTTCAAGGTGGTTTCTGGAAGGAAGGAAAGAAGGAAGCAAAGTGTGGAAAAAATGGGGGAATGTATGCAAACAGGGGGAAAAAATAGAATTGCAAAGGGAAATCCCTGCATTTTGTATCAACATGTAGGAGTTCACTGTTGCATGCCCGACAGGCACTGCAGGTGAGCAACAGCAGCACATGCCCATTCAGTAATGCTGGTTTACATCTTGTTTCACCTTGGAACCACATCGTTCAGGCAGATTGTCAGATAATTTCTGTGTGGTCCTCATCGAGCCACTGCTTTGCAAAAATCTCGTGCACAATCTGTACCATCCTGAGGGCATAATCCCCTAATGCTGAGCGAGCAAAGGCGTTTATCCATGTCATTAGATGATGGCTGTTTCCTAAGCCTGTGGGGAAACTGCTGTAGCATGGGAGCAGGCAGTCTCTAAGATGACAGGTAGTGGTAAATGCAGTTTTTCTGTGTAGTGGAGGGGTACCAATGTTTGGGAGGCTCTGCAAAGCTGCACTGTGGCCCTAGATGTGATGGAGGCTGGTTTCTGCTGGGGTTCACTGGCTGCACGATGCCCTCCAACTTCACACCCACTTCCCCCATCTTAATCCTCAAGCCAGAAATGCCCATCATGCTGTGTTTAGCTTAGAAAGGATAAATCCTCTCTTCTGATATTTTAAGCTCAGAACAGGGGCTGGGTGGCACAGGATGATTTTTGCTTGCAGTGCTTTGAGCTGATGCTCTGGCATCCGAGGCTGCGGAGAGCAGCCCCTTCTCTATGGTCCAGCAGTTTCTCTCTTCACAAAGAATTTTGACAGGTCTCTGTAGTGCAGAACAATCGTATCTGCCCTCATTAATTATTTTGTGCAGGCCTGCAATGTCCTGCAATCAGCAGGGTCACCGAGTGAATTGATGATAGGGAAATTATAATGCTGAGCATACAGGACAATTGCCATCTGCTGTCTAAGGTCTGTAATTTAATTAGATTGCCAAACATTCCTTTTCAGATGAAAATGCAGGAAGCCCAGGGAACAGGGCTTGACTGGTTAGGCATCTTAGTGTGATCTTCTCCAACCCCCACCCTTCCCAGCCCCTGCAGATTTACCTGAGCTGCCCTGAAACAATCCCACTGCAGCACAGGCCTGGCACAAATGTCCCCTTCAAGCACAGACCCACCATCAATACTGCAGATTCTTACACCTGCCTGTCAGCTGCCTGCTCTGATCCTGACAGCGTGTCTGAGTGTGGCCTCACCCCTTCCCTGCTTGCATTCCAACGCTCCAAATTCTCCAGGGAAGATCAATCCAGCAATTACAACAGAAGGCTAATAGATG
Organism: Ifrita kowaldi; assembly: GCA_013398055.1. NCBI lineage: Eukaryota > Metazoa > Chordata > Aves > Passeriformes > Cinclosomatidae > Ifrita > Ifrita kowaldi. Next base: position 872,147 of record VZRS01006356.1, on the reverse strand, counting down.
ACTATGGCAAAAGTCTGTTAATTATGTAGTCAGGCTGGAGAGAGTCTCACCAGAATCTGCTGATTTCCAGAAGGATCTAATTTTGTAGATAGGAGCAAACATCCTTACTAGGATAAAGAGTAATCTACTCCCTTAACCTGCCTTGGTTTTGTTGTTGGGCATGAGAAGGGCCTAGATGTGGGGGTCCAGAGCTGGTACTTGGAGCAAGAAATGGTGCCTTATATACAGCTTGCTCTAATTAAAAGAGCCCCTTCAGATCAGATTTTATTTTGAGATTAATTCATTGTAGAGTTTGGTTGACTCTGTGCTTGTCAGCTCAGGGCTGCTTGGTTGTGTTTTAGGGACAAGGGCAGCGAGGAGAAGCCAAGTTTGTCAGCACTGGCCACGCTGGGGAAGAAAGAAAGAAAGAAAGGAGCTGATTTACTGGGAGCTGCTAAGCCTATAGACATACCGTGTGCTGCAATGTGATTTAGACTCATGCCATGATAAACCCTTCCCTTACTTCTTGGCTTGTCCATAGGGACTTCAAGAGTAAAAATGTCTTGCTGAAGAACGACTTGACGGCTGTGCTAGCTGATTTTGGACTGGCTGTACGGTTTGAACCTGGAAAACCTCCAGGGGACACTCATGGACAGGTAATCATTACCTTTAACTTTTTTAAAAGTTGGCCTTGCCCTAGCTCCTCTGGAGTGGGGGCTAATTTGTAGAGATGCATTTAATTCTCTTTGAGATATCTGTTTTTTCCATAAAAACTTGTGCTCAGACATAAATTCTGGGAGCTGCTTTAATCTCCCAGAGTGAGTGGGGAGGGTGCTCAAACCCTTCTGACTGCTGTGCAGGAGAGGTCCCCCCAGCGCAGGGGTCAGATGGCTTCCTCCTTCAGACACAGGGCTCATTGACTCTTTATTGTTTTGGTAATAAATATCCATAGAATCATAGAATCACAGAATACCATGTTGGGAAGGACCTCAAGGATCATCTGGTCCAACATTTCTTGACCAAAGCAAGGCAAGACAGTCCAGCTGAATCTTAGAAGTGTTTCGTTTTGGAGTCTGCTGCACAGACCACTTCTCTAGGCCCTAACACAAATATTAAAGCTCCTAAATATTAATACTAATACCACAATACAAATATTAACAATCCTAAAATTATTGATTTCATTTTAAGAATTCTGCCGGGCTGGCTGCTTGGGTGACCTTTGGCACAGCTGGCTGTGCACTGTGTAAACAATATACTACAATTTTATGGGTTCTTAATTTTCTGCCTTTGTGTTGCAGCAAGCAGCCCCTCATTCTTCTCTCATGCCAGGGCACAGCAAGTCCATCATCCCCTCCTTGTTCCCCCAGGGTTTTTTGAATTCTCATCTCCAGCACAGCCTCCCTTTTTTACCTTTATCTCAGAAGGAATGAACACTCTTCTGGGTTAGCCTTCCCCAGCTTTCCTCATTTTTGTCACCTTTTTTTGGCTTTTCCAGTATTTTGCATGTCTTTTCATATCCTGGCTTCACTCTGTCCCTACTGCCTCAGGTAACAGCAAGAACAGATGAGCATTCCCTTAAAGGAAATTATTAAAGGTGTTTCAATTCCCATGTTAAAAAGGTGCTTTTTCCCTTGCTGTCCTGTCCACTGTCCTACATTATGAGCTATACAAAACATAACAATGGAGGCACTACGATGAGGACTGAATTCCCTCAAAACAAGAGGACGTCTTTTCCAAACCGTGGCAAGCTAGGGCAGGGCAGACTTTGCAGGGTTCATGCTTTACTACTCCTGTGGATGCAGGAGACTTGTTTTACCCAGGGCTGTCAAACCAACACATTTTCCTACCATTCCTACCATTTCAGGATACATCAATTTTCCTCTTTGGTTGTATTTGGTTTGGTGGGGATATTTTTTGTGGGTTTTTTTTTGTTTGTCTTTTCTTGTTTTGTTTTGTTTGGTTTCTTTGTTTTTTGTTTTGGTTTTGGTTTTTTGTTTGTTTTTTGTTTGTTTGTTTTTTGTTTGGTTTGGTTTTTTGTTGTTGTTGTTTGGTTGTTTTTTTGTTGTTGTTTTGTTTTGTTTGCAGGGGTTTGTTTTGTTTTGGTTTTTTGTTGGTTTTTTTTGTTGGTTGGTTGGTTGATTGGGTTTTTGGGGGGCATTGGTGTGTTTCATTGGTTTTTAAAAATCTGTCTATCTGTTTGTTTTGGGGGTTTTTTTGAGTGAAAGAGGATTGAACTTTCAACAATTAGGATAACCAAGTCAGACTTGACCTCGGGGTGTTCCGTGTGTCTCCAAAGACAGCATTTTCTCATGCAGGGTTTGCTGCTGGAGCAGCATGCAGCGGGATGCAGACCTGCAGTGTGCACTGAATGAGTATCACACAGGTAGCCTTGCACTTTGGCTCGTTCCTTCATGTGGCTTATCTGGACTCGAGTGATCTTAATGAGAATCGGTGTCAGAAGAAACAGCTCCCCTTCGATTGTTTTTTGAGCAAGGTGCACCTTCAGCAGCAGTGGCCTCCAGGCTAATGAAACCAGCTGTCACTCACCTCCAACCAGCAGAGGCTGAGGGGCCCAAATGCAATGTAACTTGAGCTGTGTTTTCTCTCTGTAGGTGGGAACAAGGAGGTACATGGCTCCCGAAGTGTTAGAGGGAGCAATCAACTTCCAACGAGACGCCTTCCTGAGGATAGACATGTATGCAATGGGACTGGTGTTGTGGGAGCTAGTCTCCAGATGCAGAGCAGTTGATGGTAAGAATAAAGATCTTCTCTTCCCTGGAGAGGGCTCCGTTACAGTGTGGTTTAGTGGTCCAGAGAATGGATCTGTCTCTGTTTAAAAAAAAACAAACAAAACCAATGGCATATTTTTATTAAAAGCAGCTAACCTGTTTTTCATTTATGTTTTTACATAAGGCGTTACTCTCTGTAGATAACCTTTGTACGTGCTCAAGTCTCAAAGTGCTTTTTACTATGTTGGTTACCTTGCAAATTTCTGAGAATTCAGAGGGAGAAGGTGGCCCCTACAGGATGGGTGTCCTTTAGTCCTGAGCCTGCTCTGTGCTACTCTCAGTGGCACTTTGCACTCCTGCCTGTGACCAGGGCATGCCTTGGGCTCCAGAGAAGAGTCACACAGCCAGCTTGGCTGTCACCTCACTTATGCAGGGCAGTGGGGTTGGCTGAATGGAAAGCACCTTAGTGAAATAGCAGGAACATGGGGCTGGAAGGATCTTCCTGGGTCAGCAAGCCCATTTCCCTGCTATCATAAGTAATTAGTTATTGATCTTTGACTTCTGCTGATCAAGCCCCCTCTCAACAGTGGGCTAGGTTTGTTGTTTCATTTACAGCTTCAGAAGATCTCACTTTCTTCTGAAGGATCTAAAACTATGAACTTCATGGTGTCTCCTTTCTCCTTTTATTTTATACTAAAATGATACTGCAAAGTGGGGCATCTTTTCTGTCCAATTAGAACATCTGTCCTTTAGTGACCCTTGCCATGTGCAGGACAGGGAAGCAATCATGTCATTGTAGCAGCTCCAAGGCTGCTTCCTCCAACTTTTTTCTTCTTGTATAGACATGGGTGTTCTGAATACCAAGTTCATGAAACAACAGCACCTCACCTAGACTTGAAATGTTTTTGTTAGCATTACAGTAGGACTGAAGAGCTTGATTATAATTAAAATTCCTCCCATAAGTGTGTGGTAACAGAAAGTCTCTTCTTCAAAAATGTACAGTGTAACCAGGTAAAATGCTGGAGGAGCAGGGAGTTAGGAGCACAGTAGGGTAAAACAGTGGTACACAGATCATTCTTGTAGGAATTGCCCTTTTCTGTTGAGGTGCCCCAAATATCAACTTTCATTTTTCCTGTCATGTTTGTGATCTCCTGCCAATTCAGGCAGCTGAGATAGCCCAGGTGCCACACACAGCACCACTGAATCAGAGGGAAGACTTCCTCTGGGATGACAGGGAGTTACACTGAGCCTCATCTGCACTTCCAGATCAGAAGTGATGTTGTGTAAACAGCACATTTAGCTTGGAGATCACCAGTGCAGCTCTTCATAGCCTGGGTTCCTCTTGGAGGAAAAGGAAAGTCGTAAGTGACCCTGTGCCATCCATTGGAGCAAGTGTTTCAGTTTGGTTCAGTAGACAAGAATAATGATAAGCTGGTTTAGTGATTTCATTCTTTAGAGTACTTAAATATTGTGTTGTTGCTGTCACAATTCATGACCAGATGAAGTGGTCAGCTCTTTTATTTTAGTCTGGAAAGACCCTCTTGAAATATCTCTGCTCTGGAAAGAGGTCACTTTTTGCTACCAAGAAACCGTAAATGATGCCGTGGAGCACCCTGAGAAGCCCATCAGTTAAGCTGGGCTGCTCTTTCTGAGAAAGCATCTATGCATTGCCAAAAGCCAAATAATGTTTCAATAAGCAGAAGTTATTGCTATCATCCAGCATCTGCACTGATACTCACAACAGTTGTCTCATTCCCGTGGCCCTGGGCAGTTCACAGCCATAACTGGTATAACTAAAGCGTTCAGAAATCATTTTACACTTAGGAGCTGGTACTTGGGACAAGTGCGTCTGGCTCCAGCGTGTCAGGGCTGACTCAAACCTATGAACAAGCCAGATCACAAAGCAAGAAGTTATAAGTGTTGTATATGCTTGACCTTGCTAGTCAGTGCTAAAATGAAATTACGCTCATGCTGAAACCTTTCTCTAGGTTATTGCGTGTTGAATTGTTGTGTTAAAATGTGGGGAGGATGGGTTGATTTGCTCTGTCTATTAAAATAAATCACGGACTACCTGGCAAACTTCCTCAAGGAAATGGTGGGATCCAGAGGCCTAGCTGAGGGTTCAGATTAGTAACCCAACAAGGTGGAAAATGCATGGCCAGACAGGCAGCAGGGACAGAAAAGACCATTGTGCAGGAGGAATGTAAATCACATTTGTCTGCAGTGACAGGTGAACGCCAGGCTTTGTTGCAGTGGGTTGAGGTTGCTCCGGAGCTGCAGTTCACTCATGCATGGGGAGGCCGTGGCTCTGCAGAGGCCATTTCTACCCTAACCTGATTCTCTGTGTGCACCATAGGTCCGGTGGATGAATACATGCTGCCTTTTGAAGAAGAAATAGGTCAGCACCCATCCCTTGAGGACCTGCAAGAAGTGGTGGTTCACAAGAAGATGCGCCCCGTGTTCAAGGATCACTGGCTAAAACATCCCGTACGTCCCTCCTGGTTAACAGTGGGAAATATTTTCCTGTGTGATGGGTTATGCATTCCCAGTGTTAGAGTCAGCTCTGGGGAATGAGGGGTTGCTCAACACCTTTGTGCTCCCTTTTCTGTTTATCTCTTGTATTTAGAGACTAAACAGGCTGAATAATCAGCTAGTGCTGAATGTGGAGCGTGCGGTGCTTTAGTAGGACTCCTTTAATACGGTGAGAGAATGGAAAATAAAGTCCTTTCATTAAGAAAAAGAAAACTATCCATACTATTGGAGACACACTCCTCACAAGCTAGATACCATGCAAGACTTGGAGCAGTTTATGGAGGAAAAATTAATTAGATGTGAAAGCAAGCAGACAATGAAGCAAAATGCAGCGTGGGTTTCCCAGAGGTAGCTCATTTCAGGCTCACGTTTTTAATAAAAGAGCTGATTTTTCTTAGATCAGGAAGATGAGAGATGATGACATCTCACTGGGCTTCAATAAGAAGTCAAATGCCTCTATTTTAACCAAACTGCTACAGATTTGGTTAGACTCAGGTGTACTAACTCATTTCCTATAAGTTAGGGAGAGCTGTGGACTGCAGAAAAAGATGAGTGTTCCACTTTGACTGAGGGTTCAAATGAGAGCTGCATTCTTCAAGCACTGATGAATTCAGTTATTTTGGGGATATCAAGAGAAGTGATTGCAAACAAAGCAAATGGTTTCACAGTAACTGGTACAGTGCTGCCAGCTCTCACAATTTTATCATGGGAATCATAATACTTGTTGTCTTTTAAAGCTCTAACTGCTGAATCTTTGGATTTATTTTGATATTAAAAAAAGCACTTTCGGGGCTGGATGTAACCAAGCCTTGGAAAGCAGATACTTAAAAAAACCATGAAAACACATATTTAAAGCAATTTTTAAAGCTTGTCTAATGGTAATTGTCTAACGGTACTGTGGAAAAAATACTTGTAGGGGTTTTTTAGAGCATTAGCTGTGTTGAATGGGTCTCCCCACCCTCTGCCAGGGTGGTGCCCATGATGCCTTAAAGATCTAGAAATAACACAACACATTTTCGAGACAATATTAGTATAGGAGGTTATATAAAAACTGGTCTTTAATTGGAGGCTGTCCAGGGGCAGATATGGAAAAATGCCCACTCCACACAGGGCGAAGAGTTTTATAAGTTTAGCAAAATTGTCAAGAATTCCCAATTAGAAACACAGATGATGAGGTAATTCCCCCTCTTGGTTCAACCTCTTTTGGAGCCCCCCACTGGTACCAGCGTACTTTGCTTATGAGAAAGTGTCTTGGGAGAGTAGCTCATCCTTGGTTCCCAGGAAAAAGCAAGATAGGCTAGAAACCTTTGGAATGTGTTTTGTCTTTCTGCCTATCAGGGTGGGAAAAGTACCGGAGCTAGCTAGGAACTATATAACTATACAACAATAGTCTACAGAGCTACGAATAAATATGAAGGAAATATAAAAGCAAAAATCATTTTGGCGTCACCCAGAGCAGGTGAGGTTGCTGAAGGTGTTTTCTCCCCGTTGCTGTCCGCAGGGCCTGGCGCAGCTCTGCGTGACCATCGAAGAGTGCTGGGACCACGACGCGGAGGCGCGGCTCTCGGCGGGCTGCGTCGAGGAGCGCATCGCGCAGATCCGCAAATCCGTCAACGGCACTACCTCGGACTGCCTCGTCTCCATCGTGACGTCTGTCACCAACGTGGACTTGCCACCCAAAGAGTCTAGTATCTGAGTCCTGGGTCCTGGTTCACTTTTGTCTTTCCAGACTCAGCGGATTTAAAACAAACAGACAAACAAAAAAAAAAAAACGACAAGAAAAAAAGTTTAAAAAAAACATACAAAAAAAAATCACAAAAATTCAACAAACCCATGAATGCAGCTGCTATTTTATCTTGACTTTTTATTATTATTGTTATTATTATTATTATTATTTTTTTGGATTGGATCAATTTTACCAGCACATTGCTCTACTGTATTAAAAAAAATGGACATTTCAGCAAGCATTCAGGTGCCGACTAATGAATGCAGAAAAGGTGCAGGTACCTCAGAACCTCAACAAACTCACTTCAGTTGTTTTTATTTTATTCAGTTTTCTGGGTTTCTCTTTATCAGTCTGTCTTCTGATCAGAGCATCTGTGACATAAGCTTCTGTGACATACAGGAAAACCACCTACCACCTTCGAAAACGCAATGCTGCAAACTGTGGAGGAAACTTAAGACTGTTATATAAAGAACACACCTTCCTCAAAAGCATTTTTCCCCATTTTGGTTTTGGGTTCAGTTTCTTTTTTATTTTATTTTTTTTTTATTTTTTTGGAAGTGAGCTTCAGAAAAAAACAGCAGATGTGTCTTTTACGGATCTAACGGGTGTCATTGTAACATGGAAAAAAAAAGTAACCGGGCAGAGAATGTTAATTCTTGATGGTAGAATTGAAGGGGGGAGCATAGAATAGGGGTGGGGAGAGTGACGTTGGACTTGGCAGCATTCGGGGAAACATCATTTGCTATGGAGCTACTTCTCAGGTAACCATTAGAGGAGGGGAAGGACATTTCTGGGCAGAGTATTTACGGCTGCAGAGTATGGAGAAAGTGGAGTTAAAGAGGCAGTGGTTGGAAGAAAGGCACTTGTTTCTTCCTCCAGAGTCTGGGTTTGGGCAGTAAAAGAACAAAGCAGAACTGTAAGTTTCATTTTTCAATTCCAGGTAGTATTAGGAAGAATGCTTTTAAGCAATGTCATCAGGACAGGTGGGGAAGTGTGATTTCAGAAGCACTTTGGTAAAATACTGGAAGATGGGAAAATTTGTGCATCTCGTTTCAAGTGTGAGTCAGTCGAGGAAATTTGGCCTTGGGTTGATTATCTGTCAGCCCAAGCTAACAGTGCAGATGGGAGAAACAGGAAAAGGGTGACAATTGGGTATATGATTTTTTCTTTATCAATTTGGGCTTGGGAGAGTGAAAATACCTGAATGGTGGCAGCTGGCTCCTTAGCATCCGAGAAGCCTGAGAGCTGCCTGGCTGCAGGGAGCTGAGGCAGCTCAGCAGCAGCAGTGACTCCCACAGCACCTCTCCCACTGGTTTCTTTGACGCTGCTTTCTCCTTACTCTGTGACGAAACTCTTTTGTCTTAAAATGGTGCATATTCTAAAATACCGTTACTCTTATTATGCCATAAACTCGCTCTAGTCAGTGAATGTTCCTAATGCTGCTGATTCAACATTGAAATATTTTTTTAATTTGCAAAACATGCAATGTTTAAAAAAAAAAAAAACTTAAAAAAAAAGCAAACACAAAACATACACACACACACGTTACGTGGCTTCCGAGGTTTAAACTGAAAAAAATTAAAAACTTCATGACCACAGACCACCTCAAACCAGAAATACCTCAGAATTTTCTACTTGTATGAGTTTTATTATATATTTTGTTAGTTGTGTTGTCTTGTAGTAAGTATATTTTAATGTAAGTTGGCTTTTATGACAAGGGAGTTTTAAAAAAAGAAAAAAAAGAAAAAAAGTTCCAAAATCTTTTAGGAAGTGCTACCATTTTTTTGTTGTTTTGTTTAATAAAGCACCATTGTAAATAACTGTATACAGTTGTAGAATAACTGCCTATATAAGGTACCTGGGCATTATTCACTCTTATTTGTGAAGGCTGTTTCCATTCTGTGTTACTTTTTTTTTTTTTTTTTTGTCTGTTTTAGTGAAAGGACAGTACATCTTTTTTTTTTTTTTTCCTTTCTTTTTCTTTTTCTTTTTTTAAATTTTTTTTCTTTTTTTTACTTTGAATATAACATGAATTCTGTGTCTTGCTAGACTGACAAAGTTATGTCCATTGGATGGCCAGATCTTCTAAATTTTTCCTTGTGTTAAGCCAAAATGCAGTCCTAAACTAATCACCCTGTAATGGAAATGTAAAAAGTGTGTATTATATAAATGAATTGGACTTCTCTCCATTGCCAAATTATCAGTGTGCACCCTTGCACAGATATAATTTATTAAGCAAACAAAACCGCTAATTGGAGAAAATATTAAAAAAAATTGAAATATATTTCTTGAAAAGTATAGCTTTAAAACCTAGAGGTCACAAATGAGGACATGGTCCTTTATCTTGAAGAGACATTAAGAGAATTGCCTTAATTTGTCTATCTGAATAAAGTCTTAACCTATTCTTTCAAGTTACTGAATGTATATTGCATATTAGTATGTACACACATGTAACTGTGTTTCCGTGTGTAGGTTTGAAAGTTTCTGTTTCTTGATGTGCTTCTGTTGAGAAAACTTTGACAAAACCAGACAGAACGATACCATTTTGACCCAGCCGATGTCCCCGGTGGCCGTTGGCAGCTTTGGGCCTGATGCTGCAACGTACCTATGCTTAGCATTGAGGGTGTAGGTAGCTCTTCTGGTGTCATGACATTAGGCACTCACTTAATGTTAAGTGTGGTTGTAAATGTTTGCAGGATCAGTATTTTTCATGTTTAATACATTTCTGCACTGAGATTTATATGAAAATGTGACTGTTTTAGAAGTGAAGTGATGTAAGGGTTGGGGTGGAGCGTAGAGCAGTTAAGGTTGAGTGAATACTTGTTTCGAGGTGGGCTTGCTCCCTTTTCCCCGGGAATGGGAGCCAGTTCCTATTGCTGCAGAAAGAAAAAAGCTGTACTGTCTTTTAACTGTTAATATCTGTTTGCTCTTCTGGATTTTTTCCTTCAGCATTACGTATTATAGCTAAAACAGGCTTATTACAGCAGTTGCTTTTTTATCCTGATTTCTTTAAGAAGCTTTAAAGTATTTATTGAAAGTGCCATATGATTTTAATAGCCTACTAAACAGTGTCTGAAATCTTCTCTTTTGAGAAAGCATAACACAAATTCTCACATGTAGCTTATCTTACTGTGGGGAACTGCACGACCATACAAACCTTGACCGAATGTTGATTGTAAAGTGTTACATCTTCCTGGTGTAATGGTTCCTTATAGATCATCTTGTCAGCAGGATTCAGATACTGATTTGAAAAAGAATTTCCAAGTTGGGTGTGTGCTGGGTAACAAGTTTTATATGTATGTAGGGACGTGTGTCTTGCTATTGCAGCAGAGAAGGAAATCCTGAACTTCTAATTCGTACCAATTTGGCTAAAGCTCTTTTCTAAACTGGCATTTATTTATTTTATTAACAAAGACAAGCTCTGATTAACTTGTTGGTCTTTCAACAGTTGAGCTGTCAAGCAAGTAGTTCCCTCACCTCTAATCCATTTGAACTCTCATTGATAACATGATTTTGGTTCTGTTTGGTACTGCAGAGGCTTTTTCCGAGTCAGGAATTGGGCACATCCATAGGTGTAGCTGTCATAAGCAACTGCAGCTCTTTTCCTCTTAACACTCCCTTGAATATGATGGTGACAACACCTCTTATGCTACTTCCCAAGCACTAAATTCCACCTCCCATTCAGACTTAGAGGAAGCAGCTCTCCAAAAATTTGGCTGCAGAATTTGATTGGTGAGCTCCCTCTCTCGTATGGAAGTTCTCAGGTGAATATCAACATTGAATATCCTGAGTAAAAATTCTCCTGACTTTAAGAGCCAGGATTCCCCATTTCTCTGGTGTAATTCCCTTTTATGAATTTATTGCACTGGCTGTGCTGGTTTCCTAGGTGGAGAAAGTTTGAGTTCACATTTTTAAACTGGAAATACCACAGGAAATAAAACTGGGGTATTTTTTTTAAGATGATAGAGCTGTGACTTGCTGATGAACTTGCATTAGTACAGCAAGGCTGGAAATTGTATGTGGCTTATATTAAAATATATGTGCATATTATAAGAGATGGCTATAAGCCAGCCTAGCCATCAGTTAAGTAGTACCAGGCCTATTCATTATGATTAAGGATTTTAGCTGGTCCTGATCATTCAGGAATCTCTATTTAAGACAAAAGAAACCAATTTTTTATTCTGCCTTGTTCTTCATCTGAAATTCTCTTACAGAATATCCAGTGCTAGACAGTTACACCCATGGAAGTGCCGAGGTCTTTGTTTTGAAGAGAAGGTCTGTGAGTGCCCCCCAGTAACTCCCATGCGTTTTCCTTGGGTCTCCTGACTCCCTGCTGCTCCCGCTTGAAGTCCATGGTTTCAGTGGAAGCAGATCTTTCCAGGCTGGCTGGGTCAGGCCTGGCCATTAGGAATCCTGATCCCCCTTAACATCGCAGCAGTGAAACCGGAGAACACGTTTTATTCCTCTTGTACTACTTTCTAGGCAGACGGTCAGAGCTTGCCCTGTTTTGCAGGGAAAAGGTCTGGTTTCATTTAGTATGGAAGGAACTCGTACTGCAGAGGAAGGTGCTGGGTGATAAGGTGTGACAGTGCTGTTGTTGCAGTCCTCTTCAAGCCACACTCCACTTGGGAAGTTGCTAAGCAGGAAGTGTCCCGCAAAGTTTTATCACTTTTACATACAGGATATTGTTTGGTAACATTGTAAATAAAATAGACTATATAATAGAGAAAATAAGGACATTTTGACTTTTTTACTTTTGGAAAAAAATATATATATTTTAGTTACATATACAAACAAAAATTCTACATTGTGTGAGAATTCTTTTATAACACAAATTATTTTTGTAATGTCTAATATGTTTCTGCAGGGAAAAGGGAGAAAGGTCTGTGTATGCACAGCAAATAAATAAAGAAATATATATATAATGTTTAAATTAAGTGTGCACTACATCAAAGTCTAGAGGATAGAACAAGTGTAGCCTGAAAACAGTTTGAGGAGCAAGTCTGGATGTACTTGGACATGCTTTGAGGACGGCACTCTGTATATGTTTAGGTTATCTTGCATGTCACATCCCTTCTGCTAAAGATGCTTATTGCTTTTCTATGGCCATCTTCATTTAACCCGGGAAGAGTTTTTTCATGTGTTCATGCGAGTATCCGTGTGCGGGCAGTGTGTCTTTTGGCATATGCTGTGGTGCTGCAGTGAGTTGTGAAGTCAGGGTGTTAAGAATTTACTGAGGCCAAATAGCCGGGCTGATCTCGCTCGCTGCCGTATCCGTTCATAGCAGCTGTGTCTGCTGCATTGACAATATGATCTGTAAGGAGCTGTTGCCAGTGGAGTCCTGATAAAACCAGTTCCTAGAAATTCCTTCTCTCTGAAGCGACACAACTAATCAGGCTTCACCAGAACACACAGATATGTGCTCTGTGTTCCCAAAATCAGATTTAACAGTCTGCGTTGGAGGCACTACAGAAAAGGAGCACTGTCATGTCCAAAGTTCTACTGAGGGAAAGAGCTTTCCAAATCTGTGTAACCAATCCAAGGTATTCTAAAAGTATTAAAGGAAAAAAAAAGTGTGTGTGGGAGGTTTAACCTAATTTTCCATTGGACTTAAAATTCACTCCAGTCTTTTTAGTCCTCTCAATCATGATAGCACAGTGTCAGTGGGTGAGAGATACTGAAGAAAGCTTTAAACCAAGCAGCACATGGTCGCCTTGGAGCTGGTTTGACAGTGTGCCTTTTGCAATTAATGCTCACTAGTTCAAGCAGGCTCCTGCAATTGCCGAGTCCCTCGGCTGTGTTCTGGTGAAGTCCTGGCCCTGTGGAAATCAGGGAGAGAGTTTCCATCCAATCCTGTGTGACCACGAGTGCGTGTGTGTTCCTGGAGCACTTTCTAACACCTGGTCTCTTACTTACATGGGACTTCCCTTTTCATGACTCGTTTTAGGATGACGCTCAGTTCCCTGACTGAAGTAGTAGCCTATGGAATATGCAGTAATGCTTTTTGTCAGGACACTTCCACAGAAAGAGATCATACTTGTGTTATGTCCATGCAGCTGTTCTGAAATGTAATGCTATTCTGTTGTGCCTTTATTTTTCCATGTAAAAGCAACTGCTGTAAGCTTTCTTTTTCTTTTACTATTTTTTTTTTGTTTATTTCTGTCTGAAAAAAACACTTTTCATTGCCCAGCTGTCATTTCTGGATGCAGTTTGTGATCCAGGTATTTCAAGAACCAATTACCTCAAACCTCATGTTAAACAGTGTTGCTATCTGGATTCTCCTTGATACTACAATATTGTAACACACACAAACAAACAGGAACCTTGCTCTATATGGGTGTTTATATATATGTATCATATACATATACACATGTATATCTATGATATATATATGTAAATGGAAAGTGATCCCCAAGGACTGAAGGAAAAAAGCAAAACTTATTTTGTATTCCAACATTGAAACCAAAAGGGCTTTTCTGAAGCTCTATAATGGCATTGTGCTGGATATCTAGAAAGAAAAAGTGTTTTCTGAAAAGTGCTTCCTTTGTAAGCCTTTTATTTCAGTATTTTAATGGGGCAGATGATGTGAGTAAAACACTGCTTCTGCATTTTTGGCCCATTTTGAAGCAGAAGCCTCTTAATCTTTCCAGTTGTTAAAAACCCAAAAACTCAGTTTATAACATTCCAGTAAGGTTGGTATTGCAAAACTAAGACATGTTCTAGGAAAATTTCATGGCTTCTGTTTTTGTGACAAGGAAGGCCATACTTCGTTCAATTTTCTAGTGTTTTGAGGAACTGAAGTTTAACCAGTAACCATCCTAGTCAATCAAAATCCTAATTCAGTAGTCACTGGCATCTCTGCATTGTCATCTCTGTTAAAACACCAAAATAAACCACAAAAACCAATTGAAACCAAAAATCCGGCCATGACAGAGGAGGAGGAGATAGGAGCATCTCATAGGTTTGGAAAGTGGACTTAGCACCAGAGCAACTTTTTGGATAACAAAAAATATGTTGGCAAGACCTAGAACCTGTCTGGCCCTTTCCTTTTTCCACATACCTACTCCCAAGAACCAACTCGTAAAATCAGACCTTCAACTACAGCAAGTTCTTAAGGGTACTTTGCTGAAGAGATTTCTGTTCAGGCTATATTTTTGGTGGAAAAGTAAAAGTTAGACCATTTTTAAAATTACCATTTTACTGTATGTGTTCCCCTCCCCAATGTCTGTTTTTTTAAAAAATATATCCATGTAGTGGATACAACATTAGTCTGTATTTTCCTTGGACAGCATAGTAGCTTTCTTGTCCAAATACTAATGAATTTACTATTACTAGTAATTCATTTAATTACTGGTAATGAATGGATAGTAATTAATTTACTGTTTCTAAAGGAAGAGAACAAGATATTTCCCTTTCCCCATATTTTTCTTGACTGCCTAATGTTTCTATGGCTATTGATGGTTGATGATTATTATCTTTGGTAAATCAAAGTACTAACATCTCCCAGGAGGAGGTATTTTGCAATGCTGCTGGCCTTCCAATAGAATAACTATGATGCAAAAATCAATCTATTAGTGGGTGAGGATTGAAGGAGGTGGTTACTGCAAACTAAGTAACATTTTTGGCCTCAATTATATGCCATAAGCCCGCACAATGCCATTGTCAATCTGTTCAAACTATCTGCTTATGAATTCTGCATGATCCTCATGATAGAGTTGAAAGCCTGATCTTTCACCTGTTAATATTTTCACATTCGTCCTTAAGTTTGACAAATTTTGTACTGTAAAGTTGACGTAAGTACAGTTCGATGTCAATTCTTGTGGAAAGAGCTTTCTGCATGTAACATTAGATGCATACAGTTAAACAACACAGCATAGTACAAAAACTCACAAGAAAATGTTTTGACACCAGCAGGAAGAAATCTCACCCTAACCATTTGTCATTTTAAAACCATCTTATTGTAAGTTTTACCAGCTACTTCTAAATTTGTGCTTTATTTAAAGAAATAAAATAAAAATCCTAAGACTTGTCTAGCGTAGTGAAATATGTGTATATCAGTTTTAGGATAAATAGCTAAGTCTTATTACGCTGTGTTACTTAACTTGTATATATAGAGTATACATAAGAGTTTGCAGTAACCTGTTTCTCCAGGATTTCCAGTTGGAATGGATTTAAACTCAAACTATGAGATTAAATGATTTAGAAGATTGCAGAATAAATTGAGTGTAAATTACAGGAAGCTCTATCAGATGGTGAAATAATTTTTAAAGAGTCTTTTGGTCCTTGGCTCAAATTCACTAAGTACTGTTTGTATACCAAGATATGTGAAATGTAAATGTTGTAGGTTATATTTCACTCTTGTAGCTATAAAAATGTAGAACAGAGATAGCTTGTACTACTGAGTTAACAAAAGTTATACTAAAGTATCCTGTTAAAGAAAAAAGTATACAGAGAGTTAAGCTCGTTGCTGTAACCCCTTTTGGATTGAAGTGTGCTGATTTTTTTATATATGTACATTTTATATATATATATTCTGCAGAAGTATACATATATAAAATGTATGTATAAAATGGCCTAATGCAGACATTCATTGTATTGCAGTTATGAAATGAAGACATTTTGGAAAGAACATTGTATCATAGTTCATGAATTTGCAGTGGATCTTTGTTCCTTTTTACTGTGGTATTTTAGAAATGAGTCTCAAGTTTGAAATTAGATCTGCCAAGTTGGAGTTTTGCTGCTTCAGCTTTGCACTGGGTGTCCGAATAAACCAGTATGAATGTAGTATTTGCCCTGTGTGAAGCAGCTACACCCCAACAAATAGGAGGAAAAAACCTAGAAAGAACTATTTCAAGTTTATCTTTTTGTATATGAAAATAAACAGTAAATTACAAATAACTGTTTCCCTCGTTGGTGTGACATTAAAACTCATTGTTATTTTATTGTCTTTGGCATCTAGCAGGAGGATTTCCTTCTTCATAGATGAATGTTTTTGGTGTTTCAATGGCATTTCTGCTATCCAAAATCCCTAAAAAGTCCCTCCAGAGGCATAGCTGGGGCCTGCCTCTACTACCCATCCCTCGCAAACACTTCCAGAGAGGAGGGAATTAGCTCAAATTCACAAAATCATAGAATGGTTGGAAGAGATTTTAAAGATCATCCATTTCCAGCTCCCCTGCCAAGGGACACCTTCCCCTACCCCAGGTTACTCCAAGCCCCATCCAACCTGGCCTTGAACACCTCCAGAGATGGGACATCCACAACATCTCTGGGCAACCTGTGTCCTTTCATTATTGTTATTTTATAACTATTTAACTACTTATTATTTAACTGCCCTTTTGAGTGTGTTGCCTCTCGTAGCGCTGCTTATCACTCCTAGCAAAGAACTGTTCACACAGGGCAATATGTGCTTGTTAAGCTGTATCAATACAGTCCAGCAATGGAGCTGCAACTGCCAGAAGCCAAAGGTAGGGGAACTTGACCACGAAAAGGATTACAAAAAAAAAACCCACAAAAAAACCAAAAAAGCCTGAGTTCCCTGTACTCATAGCACCACACTGAGGTCTCTAATCCTCACATGAGGTATGAAGATGCCCTCAGCCACACGCTGAACATGGCCAGACCTCTCCAGGAAAGCTGCCTGCAGTAAAGTGATGGTATGACCATGCAATCCACGTGTTCTGGTGTTTTCCATTGCTGAACTGATCCTTCTTTTCAGAAAAAAAAAAATGACTCTGGCTTGGTGCTGGGTTGGAAATGTTTAGTGTGGACAGGTATGAGGCAAATATGAACATTAGCAAGTATTTGGGAGGGAAAAATAGTAATAATCACGCTGGTGGTTTTCCTGAAAAGAAGTCCAATACAACATCATCCTATATTGCCTAAAGCCAACCCCGTATCACAGTTTTCTTGTTCAGCCTGGAGAAGAGAAGGCTCTGGGGAGATCTTATGGTGACCTTCCAGTACTTAAAAGGGGACTTGTAAGAAAGATGCTCCTCATCATGTTGCTGGGCATCACTGAAAAGAGTCCAGCACTGTCCTCCTGGCACCCACCTTTGGAATATTTACATGTATTAATGAGATCCCCTCTCAGTCCTCTCTAGACTGAACAGACCCAGCTCTCGCAGTCTCTCCTCATAAGGGAGATGAGCTTTTCTTCTGCAGCTAAAGACTTCAAAGGTCCTTTCTGACCCAAACCATTCCATGGTCCTATGATTCAGTAATCCTTTGTGCTTGGAGCCCAGGGTGGTCGCCCTCGGCCAAGCTGGATGGGGGCAGTTCAGGCACCCCTCCCGGGACTGTCTCTGTAGTCCCCGTGAGGGGACTCAGTCGTTGTTTTTCCACAGCTATCGGGCAAATCCCGCCGGGCTGATTCCCCTCATGCCGTGCCCCTCACGCCGCACCCCCGCACTGAGGCGAGGCCGCCATGGCGCTCACAGGGCTGTGCCGTGAGGGGGCGCTGCGGGGCCGCGCCC
>VZRS01006356.1:812213-854382 GCA_013398055.1 Ifrita kowaldi | reverse complement strand
CTTCTGTCCCTAAACCCTCTCCGTCCCCTCAGAAGATACTTTTCCCTCCTTCCTCCATTCCTGGTGTGCCCAAAGACTGCGGGGAAGTCGGGAGGTTCCCCCAGTACCTGCGCAGGGCTGAGGTGGGAGAAGGTTATTTGGGATGCTGGGCTATAACTTGTAATTAAAAGCGTTTCCCTTTGCACCTGCTCACGGCAGGAGAGGAATGCGTATTTAGTTTGAAACACACATTTCGGGTGAGACCATAACGAAATTTCAGCTGCTGCTGCCCTGGATGAGCCGAGGCTCGTTTATCAAATCTGGGGTCCGGTGGGGTTCAGGTGTGGGGAGAGATGTTCTGGGCACCTGAGGGAGTGAATGGTTTTCTCCGCAGCCTCAAGGCTTTAAAGGTACCGGATTGTTGGAAAGCAGAGGAAGAATGGCTCTAAAAACATGAGTTGCTGTTGGACAGATGGCTGGAGAATGAACAAGACAGTAAGATGGATGTAAATATTCCCCCATGAGAGAAAATTATTGCTTGCAAAAAAACCCCGAAAATTCAGCGAAGCTTTTATTCGTTCAGCAGAGTATAAGCATTCCCTGTGAGAGCAGGTCTTGCTTGTGCCCAACTTTTAAATCTCAGTTTGTGAGGAGTTTGGTTTCTAGCTCCAAAGGGAGAAATGTGTGTGTTGATCTCCTGTGTCTGTAACTCCTTTTTTGCCTGATTTGTCCCTAAATGTCTGATAGCTTTTCTTCTGTAGAAGGAAAATATCTGGTAGCTTTTTTTCTGCCTTCTGTGGGCATTAGAGTAGGTGACTTAGTCCTAGAGCTGAGCTCCTCATGTTAAAACATGATGAGAACCACAACTATTTTGGCAGATGAGAGTTTCACTGTATAGCTCTTTTAATATTTTTTAGGTCTTAATTTTGGCAGTCACCTCAAGTAATTCCCTACACAGTAGGTTTACACCCACTGAGATGATGTTCTTACTGTCTTGCTTATGATCACATTTCATCTTTGCATGGCTTTCTGTTTATTTTTTTCCTTAGAACCAATAGAAGAGGCTCTTCTGGAAAGATATGGATTTCCTGAGGCTGGAACAGAGACCAGATGTTACACAAATCATGCACTGTCTTATGACCAGGCAAAACGGGTGCCTAGATGGGTGATTGAACATATTTCGAAACAAAAGACACTGGGTATGTAGGTGTTTATTTACTTTACTTACATCTGTGATGCCCTGAATGGGCTTTGCTGCTCACAGAAGGTGCACCCGGGAGCAGGCAGGAGAGAAAAATCCTATAGTGATCTCTGGGAGGGAAGCTCAACTTACCTTTTTGTAACACAAATGGAGAGAAGATGAAACAATGAAAATTAACCTTTCCTTACTTGATTTGGATCTGCAAAGTTGCTTGAGGGCATAAAAATGGCTCCTGCTTCCTTAGCTAGTGGAGTTAGTTCTGAGGTCCAGTTTGTGTCAGTGGAGTCAATGCCAGTGGTAGCCAGAGCTTTTGATGTACAGATTGTAGAGATTTGCTTGGAATGGGAGGAAAATGTCCATTTGTGAGATAAGAACTGAGCAAAGGGTATCAGCAGTTGTTCAAAACTAGATAGAGCATTACCTCCTCAGTGCAGCCATTGTTTACTCTGATGCAGTTCTGTCGTAGTTCCTGATGTGCTTTATCTCATACTCTCTCCTCTGTTCTTTATGCAAGACAGAGGCTCAGTGATTTTTTTGCTGTCAGTGGTGAATGAAATATGAGTGGTATACAGTCATTGTAAATTAAGTTTATAGCATTAGTTCAGTTTTTATAAGGCAGATTATTAGTAATGGAGGTAACCATGTAATTGTAAAATGTTTTATGAAAGCAATAGCCCTCTAAATATATCTTAATCACTGTCTTCAAATTACCTTTCAAAATTAAAAGCATGATCTTGAAAACATTATGACCAACCTCTAAGTAGCATCATTGATCCCACTTCTTTCTGAGAAGAAAACAGCAATTTCAGGCTTGCTTTCAAGTGGGCCTTAATGGCTGAATTGTTGAAATGTTTTCCAAATAATCAGATACAACTAACCTGCAAGTTGAAATCAAACATCTTGAGGCATTCAGCTCTGATTTATGTCTCTAGCTACTCAAGAATTGAGGCAGACCTGTGTTGTTTGGGGAAGGTTGAAAAGTTGTGATGCAAAAAACCATGTATTTTATTGGTAAGTAAGAACTTAAAGATTTAAAACACATGGCAGAAAGAAATGAGCGTGAGATGCACAGAATTCAGATTAATGTGCTGAGTCCTTAAGGGTCATTTGGCAAGATATGACAGAATTAGATCTTTTTGTCTTGTGGTTATGATGGTTTTGTGATAATGTGACCATTTTGTGTGTTATTCTTCAGGTGATGCAGATCGAAGGCACTGTAAATTCAGACCAGATCCTAACATCCCTCTGATGTTCAGTGCTGTCAATGAAGACTACCTTGGCAGTGGATGGTCACGAGGACACATGGCACCAGCAGGAGATAACAAATTTTCAACAGTAGGATTTTTTTTCTCCCATCCTTTTAATTTGTGTTTATCAGTTGGAAAGGGTCAAAAGACCCTTAGAAGTAACGTGCAGCGTTCCTTTTGCAGTTTGTTTTGAGGCGGAACATGATGTCATTATTGATGCACAGAGCTGGATTTGGAGTTACAAGGTCTGTTCCTGACTGAGCAGTGTAGGATGCTCTCACAGTCTGCTTCAGGCATCTAAATCAGGTGCATGCTCTGATGACATACCTCTCTTAATTAAATCACGCCTAGATCAGCTTGTTTGGCAGAGATGATGTCTTGAACAGTGTGGTGTTAAGCAAGTCTTCACAGCCTCTTGCATGTCACATTGTCTCCGTGTAAAATGAAGATGATAACCTTCACCAAGAAAACCCTGGAAGACTTCAAAGCTCAGTTAAAGGGAGACAGGGACAATGATGTCATTCTGGCCAGCAGCTGCTGAGATATTTAAGGCTAGATTGGGCAAAGCAAAGATGCTGTTAAGTACTGTTCTGTATTGGCAAGGGGATTGCCTGGATGATTTAAAAGGCTTTTTCCTTTCTTGCAATGTGTATGAGGTAAATTAGACCCTTTTGCCATAGTTCTTTCAGTCTATAAAATGTCTTCACCTGCCATTTATTCAAGCTGTAAGAGAAGCATGCCTTAATGCCTTGGCTGACTTACAAAGCAGCCTTGAATTTATTGGATCCTCTTGTGAAATGTGCCTAATGCAGCAATTTGTTAATTAAGAAGCAGTTTGAATTTGTATTTCTTCCAGGCAGAATAGTATTCAGTGGGGTGGAGTGACAGCACAGTGGCATGTGTAAATGAAAGAATCAGTAGTTTTATTTCTATTGGAAGTGTCTTTGTTGTTATTTATTTGTGATATCTGGGGAATTTTTGCTGGTGAGCTCCCTGTGTACAGAGCTCCTGGACCTAGCTTGAAATGCAGTGTGATGATACAATCTTTCAAATACAGGACAATAAAAATTTAATTGCACAGTCTAATTAGTGGAGGTAGTGTTTGCTCATTATTCTAAAGCATTCTGTCAGTCCCTTCACTTTACAGAAGTGGTATGTGAAAAATACTGACAAATACAGGACCTGTGAAAATTCTGGATTGAGATCTTGGATTTTTTTTCCTCTGTATTTCCCTGCATATGCCTAGTGTTTTAGCACCAGGTCCTTCACCTCTGGAGGTATGTGAGCTTCTGTTCAGAGATGTTTATGACACTTCTACAAGATGAAATTAAGCAGATATATGGGTGTTTGACCATTAATGGTCTCATAAATAATTTCATTGCCTGTACGTTATTGATGAGTATATTTAATAAAACTTTTTCTTGGAAAGGAAAGAAAAGGTTGGCCATTAAGCAGTCAAATAAATGAAAAGCATGTTTGAAAGTGTCCTTCCCATTCAAAATGAAAAATGACTAGTTGCTTTCAAAGACATTACCAAACTGACACTGGGTGACATACTAATTCCTGTGCTTCTAGAATTGGACATTGTCATGCTGTTTCTGCCAGAAAAGAAAAAAAGTAGATAACTTTGCAAGATTTCACCTCAATTACATACCTCTTAATCCAAAACAATTCTGTAGGCGCTCTGACTTAGGTTTTATCTGATTTCCTGTGTTAATAAATATTAAAACTAAACTAGAAATGGGATTCTGATCCAAAAACTGCTAAAAAGTGTTCTCAGCTTGTAAATGTTTCAGTGAAACAATATTATTTTCTTTCTCTATGCAGAGAGCTATGGCTGAAACGTTTTATCTGTCCAACATCGTGCCTCAGAATTATGAAAATAATGCTGGATTTTGGAACAGGTGAGAAATTACTTGTAAGTAAACTAAGTGAAAAATACCGGGCAGCAGCATCAATCAAAAATGCTTTATTTATAAAGCTTCTTCAAATCCAGCTATTCTAAAGCAGTTTATAGGCTACCTGTAGAGGTCATAGGAGCCTTCTCTGAAATGAAAGGCAGCTCAGTTCTTTCAGTGAAAAAGCAGTGTAATGACTACTGTAGTTTTTTATTCAAACTGTCGAGGACATTTATTTAGATAAAATTACTTCTTCTGGCTGATATGGGGTAAAAGTACCAGGCTTAACGTGTCTGTCCTTAAGGAAGTTTGAGCAGAAGCAAGGAGGGGGTTTAGATCTTCCTCAAAGAAGCACTTGCAGTGTGAGATTATTCCCATGTCTGTGTGTGGATGTTGGTTCCCTTTGAATTGGAGAACTGAGTGCTCCCCACTGAGTTGTCACTGCTTCAGGTCTGAGGTGTTCCTTCAGGTCCTGGCTCCCAAGGAGCAGTCAGGCAGTCACTCTGTCACTTGTGAGTGCTGACTGGGTCGCCTTTGAGGTAGAGTGGTTGGTAAATTTAAACTTGCTTCATGGAAGATTTTTATTCTTTCCTTCCTTTGAGCAGAGAACATAGCAAAAGTTGCATTCATCCAGTGCTTCTTGCATAGGACTTAGAAAATGTGAAGGCTCAGAAACAGGAGGGGAAAATGATAGATTTCTCAAGGTTCACTCAATCAGCAAAATTATATAGTGTTGTAATAGAAGTCCATCAAAAATGCATTGTCACTCATCTGCACACTGCTTTCCTGTTTTACAAGAATGTGTATAAAATCAGATGAGCCATTCAGTAAGGTTATACTGTTTTATAGACAAATGAAATTCCATAACATTTTAAGAGGGTTTTTTTCTTATTTTAATAACTCAAGTGTTTGAACATCAATTTTCCTTACACCAAAGCTAGGTATTTGTACCAATTCAAGGTAGGGAAACCCTCTTCATTTCCCTTAAGCAGGATCTCTGCCTAGTCAGGAAATTGTGGGGAGTGTTTGAAAATTTCCTCTGGTACTATGAGCCCTGCAATTTAAGCAGTTACTGCCACTTTTTCCCAACCCCAGCACCCTGTTCCCACAGTTTAAGTGCATGAACAAGGCAGCGATGCCACTTTTTTTGTCAGTCATTTCTTTAATAATAAATATTTTTAAGGATACCGTATTTCACGTGTTGCTGCTTGGAAGCAAAGCTGGTGAGAGCAGGGAATGAATTCACTTGTAGTCAATGCTTTGGGGTATCCCATGAAGAAAGGGCCCATTCATGCTCATTCTCATTTGTGTGGCTTATTCTTGCTGATTTTACTCACTAACCCAGCACAAAAAAAAAAAAATACTGGTTTTGTTCAGGGTTGGTGACCGATGAAGAATGCTCAAGGAAGAGGTGTGAGGAACAGGAATGAGACACAGAAGGGGGTGAAACCTCCCCCTTTCAGTGGCACCTAGGTTAGCTGGGATAGTCTGTCTGATACTCTGTCCATTTGTGTGAAGTGTAACTCTTAACTTTGTAGAGAAGCAATGGGTCCTCACTCTGTGTGATTTCTGTAACAGCTGAGTGTTAGATCAAAGGTGGGCTATAATAATAGAATTATAGAATGGTTTGATTGGAAGGGACCTTAAAGAGCACCTAGTTCCAAACCTCCTGCCATGGGGAGGAGCACCTTCCCCTACGTCAGATTGCTCAAAGCCCCATCCAGCCTGGCCTTGTTAATCTTTTATGTAAAATAGGTGTGGACCAGAAACTTTCTTATTTGAGAAAGATTATATGCTGTAAACTGAATCAGTTTAAAAAGCAAAAATAGGGTAGTATTTTTGGAGTTACTACTTTATTTTTGCACAGTTTTATATGTATAAAAAAAAAGGTAGAGTTATTGGGAATGGCACGCAGAAACTTTGCTCAGTGCTTTGAGCTACAGAAAGAACTGTGTTGCAGGACTTTGATTCCTTGGGGAGAAACTTACAAATCCAATAATATGATAAAACCTTTCAAAGTAAAAATGCCTCAACTTGCTGTTTAGAACAATTCTATTTTCCTAATCCCAAGTGACCATCAACAGTATATTTCTAGTGTCGAGTGTGGGAGTAAGTAGAGAACTCAGCTATTCAGACCATGTGGTAAGGCTGCAGAAACCATTTTCACATGTGTGCAGTAACACATGTCTATCTGTAAATAAATGAATCTTATTTACAGAGGACAAATGGGAAGCAGGACTTGGGCCTACATTTTACTTTCTTTGGCTTGTGAATCACTCAGATGAGTCTGGAAAAATGCTCCATGTCAGTGGTTCATCCTTCCCTTCTCAGTATGTCTCAAAATATTAAATCTTTCCAGCTGACTTTTCCCTATCTGACAAATATGTTCCAGAATGGAAATGTATTGTCGGGAATTGACTGAGAGATTTGAAGATGTTTGGGTAGTTTCTGGACCTCTTACCTTGCCTCAAACAAATGGTGATGGAAAGAAGAGTGTTACTTATCAGGTAGGTATATATGTTGCTGGGATAATAGTGCAGTAGTAATTATTTATTTAAAATTTATATAATAACTTGATAAAACAAAAGTTGGATATCTTAGTACAGGCAAAAGGTATAAAATGTGCAGTATTTGTTGGGACGAGGTGAGCAGAAATGTTACATCTTGCCTAGACATGAAAGAGGATAATTTTAAAATAATTTGTTGATTTACAGAGATCTTTTTATGTCCACAGTCTGCAGTAGAACTGTTTATCTAAGCAGAGAGTCAGTGGGGTTTGCAAATGAACAGGCATCTACTTAGTCAATTTCTTCATGTGCTTTAGGAACAGTGCAGTACAGAGATAATATGTGTCTCTCAAAACTGCCGGGTATGGGAGTGCCTGTTCTCCGTTAATTTCACCAGCAGTTGTTTGCTGCTACACCATAGGCATCACTTGGATGAAGCCTTGCAACTGAGATTCTGAGCATGCCAGAGTCACTTGGAAGACTTCACTCAAGTGCAGTGTAATCATGGGTCAGTGGTACTGATACTCCCCTTCTTTTAGCCCCGTTTTTATTACCTGCTTAAAATACTCTGAAGATTTAGGATTGATCATGCACTGACTGTCTGTAGAACTCATCACTGACAGGCAGATGGGACAGGCGATCAAGTTGAGAGGTGAATTTATTATTGCTTACCCAGACTTACTCCTTGTAGGCTTGTGTTTAGACATCTGTAAGATTTGAGCATAGTAAGTTATTCAAGGGAGTGTTACCTTCTGCCCCCACTGCAGTGAGATATCGTTGCTATTTTCAGTTGCAGATGAAAGCTGGCATAATGAAAATAACAAATGCTGCATTTTGCACCTCTTGAAAAACCACTTTTCCTTGAAAATGAATAGTTGGATCAACTGGAGCTTCAGCTCGTGAGTGATTCAGCTTCCAACTAGTTCTCTGAGGAGCAATGAAATGAGCTTCCCAGCCCAACCCCGTATTTCAGAGGGATGAGAGACACAAAAGAGAGAGATGTTCAGCTTTCAACACTGGCTTGTTTAGGAGTAAGAGTTAGGCACTATTTCTCCTTTATAAACACACAGCTGATTTCCACTTGATTGAACTTGGAACTCAGTCATGATAGAATGTGATTTTTGCTGTTTGCTTTTACCTTTTTGCTTCTTCAAAAACTGTCCTTTATGTCCCCAGCCACACATGTCAAGCCTTGACTGTCACAAAATCACAGCTTTGGATTTGGGTTTGTTAGTTTTGGGGGAAGTTATGCATATGAAAGTGCAGTAGTGATGAGTTATCTTCTTCATGTTTAGTGGCAGTTCTAAGCTTCATCTCTCACCACATCTTTGTGAGGGAAGTGCAGACTGTGCTCATTTTCAAGTGGATGAATAAGCCATGGTTAGGGGATATGACCAATGCCAGATGATAAGTTAGTAGCCACAAAGCCAGCTTTCAATCAGCAATCATCCTGTGCAGACTGTGCTCATTTTCAAGTGGATGAATAAGCCATGGTTAGGGGATATGACCAATGCCAGATGATAAGTTAGTAGCCACAAAGCCAGCTTTCAATCAGCAATCATCCTGTGCAGACTGTGCTCATTTTCAAGTGGATGAATAAGCCATGGTTAGGGGATATGACCAATGCCAGATGATAAGTTAGTAGCCACAAAGCCAGCTTTCAATCAGCAATCATCCTGTGCCACCCAAAGATGCTCGCTTCACCATTGCCCCTTCTGCTTTCCAGGCCTTTCTGTGCCTTGCTCTTGTCTGCCAGCACTGATGACTGTCAGATCCTTCCACAAAATGCTTAATTACCCAGTGCAATGGAAAACCATCCATACTGGGTTTACTGGGCTTGTTTTGTACTGCTGTAGAAAGATTGAGGCAGCACACAGAGTAGTCCAGTGCTTCCTGGTGACAGCATGAGATGTCCAAAAGCACATAGCTGGGAGCAGGAGGGAGATGTTCCCTTTCAACAATCTTCAACTGAGCGTTTGGCTTGCTGTCACTCAGAATGGTACAGAGTTCTCCAGGCTTGCACACAGCTTGCTGGGATTTACTTCCTTGTAGCTGTCAGGATATTGCATTTATTTTTCATCCTTAAAAATATATATTCGTCTTACGTGGCAAAGAATTAAAAATTCTGAACTGACTTGAACATTTTATAAGTGGAAATAATTTCCAGGAAGAAGTTGAATCATCTATCAACTGCATCTACCAGCAGCTTCTCTTGCATCTTGCTCACCTTTTTTTCGTTCTTCTCTAGAGAAAGTGCTTACTAAAAAGAGGAAGATTGCATTTTCTGAAAAATGATTGTCATTCTCGGTCTTGGTTTTGAAATGTAAATTTTAGTATTCCACAGGTAAAAATCAGAGCAGACACTGCATCTTACTGGCTTTATTCAGAATAACTTGGTACCTGAATACAGTGGTGAAATAATAGTGGCACAAAATGCTCATGCTGCTGTGATTGTCATCTCGTTCAGGTCTTGTCTTTTGTCTTCATTGTCTCTGGGTTTGATGACAACACGGATCTTTTAGGAATGTTTTACCAGTTTTGGTCTTACTGTGAGCTGAAGGGAAGTTCAGCGTGAGATGGAAACTGGTGGAATGATGGTGTTCATGTTTGTGTCACCACTTGTTCACATTCATAAATCGTTTTACTCAGCTTCCTACAGTGACATTCATTATGTAAATTGATTTTTATTTAAGTACAGATAATGCTGTCTGCAGCTGGGAAAAGTAATGATTTTGTGGGGTTTTTGTTTGTTTGTTTAAAATACTAAATTGTTTGATTTGGGTCCTCTAAATAAATACAGACTGAGAATTTTTTTTAAGTTTTGGAATGTCTTCATGGCTTAAGTTTTTGTGCTTTGCATTGCAGTTGTACTTTGAGGAGTGAGGCTTCAGAGTAGAGTGGTGTGTTGGGTTTTTTTGTTCGTTTTTTTTCTTTCTTTTATCAACACATACACTTAGTGGAGGGAACACAACCTGTCAGAGCACCGGACAGAAGTTCTTTTCAAACAGACACCTGGGATATAATTGCAGTCATTGCCATTGATTTTGGTAGTCTGGGATTCTGCCCCTAAAGGAGGAGCACTAAGGGTTGTGAAGGGAAGGTATCTCTTAGCTGTCTTTCAGAGCGAACTCTGCTAAGTTCACACAAATGACTTCAAACTGAAAGGGGTTTTAGTCTTCATTGTTTGGGCATGAGAAGCTGATGTGAGAAGATGTCCTTTCCTTTGTCTGTGCTGCTCAAGGAGAAGTGCTGCAGTACACACGAGAGTGCTGGAACTCACAACCTGTAATCTGCCAATGCCACTGTTAAGGCTCAGCTCCTCTCTGATGTTTTTGTTCTCAGACTAGAACTGTGAAAAGGAAAAAAAGAAAACACAGAAGTGCTACAGTGAATGTGTCTGCCCTGATTTGTTTCAGATCCTCTCTTCAATCTTAGTTTCCTTGTTTCTGGCTAAAGGAGTGGTGTAATATGTATCCATGGTTTTACATGCTGGTGTTTTTCTCATTAGACATCCAGAAAGGTTATTTTTAGATCACTACAGAGGAGAAACAGAGTGTCAGTCATGGCTTTGTTCCCAGTTTCTGCTTGGACTCTGGTACCATTTGCTCTTTAATTCCAGAAAGGGAATTAACCTTGAACTCCTTAGATGCCAGCATTGTTCTGTCTGTTGGCTGAACTTGTGGTATCCTCAGATATGTTCTGTCATTTCATCTGTCTCCAGCAGAGATTTTTATTGCAAAGAGGAGATTGATGACCATGCTTGGTATCTGAAAAACATATTTTGAGAATATATGTAGAATAGAATGCCAACAGGAAAAATCTGTTCTGTGTCATTGGAGAGGCAGATGCAGGTTTTTCATTTTTGTTCAGATCAAATCAAAATGACAGTGTCTTGTTTTATACATTACTGCTGTCCAGTGACTGTCACACTGTCACTTTAGTGATCTTCCTCTGTCAGCAGATTTGGAGTTTAAAATACAAATTTTGCAATCATTAACTACATCATGCTCAGTGCTCCACCCTCCCCATTCCCAATGCCATTGTAGTGAATGCTAATTTAAGAAGAATCAGCTGTGGTTGGCAAATGAAAATACAGTTTAGATAACATTGTGTTTGTTGTTTGAAAAAGACATTTGAATGTACTTTTTACTGATACACAAGGTTCATACTGGAATCATGTTTGCTGTTTAATTTTCTACATTGCATGACCAGGCTGGGCCAGAGAGGCACAATAATCATTCCAGAAGATACAGTTGTCATCTATGTCTGTGGCAAATAACTGGGAAACAAATTGCACTTCTCAAATACAAGAAGGTACTTTATGGGTTTGCTCAGTTATCTTTCAGAACTAGTAGAGTTTGTCTCCTACTAAGATACTATAGGGGAAGGAATCCTTGTTAAAGGAGGAAATAAACCTGGGAGCTGTTCCTTGTTTGTTGGTTGCTCCAAGTGGTTCTAAGGCTACAGGGGTAACTACTGGATGTAGGTCCGTTATAGACACCCCATAAACTTTGTGCAAAGGGCTCAGTCTTAGATCAGCTGGTGTAAACCACCAGAGCTCTGTCAGCCCTGAATTTAGATGTGAGGTGCAAATGAATGGAATAGACACTGGGTTAAGATGGGAGGAGAAGAGACACTGAACGTGCAGGGTAGATTAACTGGGATTGCTTGTATTTAGCATGGTACCCGTCCTGAAGGTTGTGCTGTTTTAGGAAGAGGGGTGTTAAGGACTGTGGTGGATTCATTTTTAAGTAACCTGAGTGGATTCTGTGGAAGTAGTAGTCTGTTGTCATGTAAATACAGTTTATTACATACATAACATGTATACACACCCTCTTTATAAAATAAAAATAAAAAGGGGTTGGGGTGTCTGTCTTTTAATGCCGTAACTCTGTACTCAGGAACAGCTTTTTTTTTTTTTACATCTCTTATTTATTTTTTTCCTTTCCTTTTTAGGATTGCCAAATGATTTGGCAATAGCAATCAGACCAGCCATAACAAATTAAATTTTCCTGAAGTACATGCATTTGCAATTTGGAGTGCTTGGCTGTGCAGATTGTTACTATGATTTTTATCTGTAGTGTTTTCTGGTTTGTGTGTTGCTAGGTCTGCCTTCACACCCCTCAGTTCTTCTCAGTGCCATCTGACAGAGCTCTTTCAAATATTGGGGGAAAACACTCTCAGCAGAATCAGTGCTGCCTAACAAACCCAGAAGGAACTTGAGTGAAGGCAGTTAATGCTGTCACAATGATTGAGTAAATAAAGTTACACCGATAGTAAATGGAATGTTTTGTACTGCCAGAAAGTCTGTTTCTATACAGAATTCAGTATCAAATTATGGTAAAGCTCTGGGTTGTCAAATGTGGGATCACATCAGCAGGAATTATATCTACAGTGAAAGATCTGATGGACCTGATCAGTATCATGCATGGGGGACAGG
This sequence comes from Ifrita kowaldi, assembly GCA_013398055.1. Classification (NCBI taxonomy): domain Eukaryota; kingdom Metazoa; phylum Chordata; class Aves; order Passeriformes; family Cinclosomatidae; genus Ifrita; species Ifrita kowaldi. The sequence continues at coordinate 842,110 of VZRS01006356.1, read as the reverse complement.
AATGTTTCCTTGGATTCTGTCCACCAAGAAATGTGATGGAAGTGTTAATTTTGCTACTGCCAGATGCAGGGGGAAGGACTCTGTCACGGGGTGCTGTGTATGCTTCTTTTCAGACAGTTCTGGTTGCAGTTCTGGCTCACTTCTGAACTCAGGTTAGAACTTCACAGAGAGTGAAGAAACAGCTGCTGGAGTGTCAAGGGAGTTTCTGGAGCTGACATTTTAAAGTATTTGATAGTGGTGCTGTCTGATGCAAGGACAGAACAGTGTGTGTGCGTGTGTGTCACTGTGTGTCTTCAGTGTGTGCTGGTGGTTAAGGCATGATGGAGTGTGATTCCTGTTTGCCAGGTTCTGAGAGAATCAGGGATAATTGGCAATCCAGAGCTGGCTCTCGCTGATGAAGGGCTCATTAGTTCCTTCTGCTAATTCTGTGCACGGTTGATTTTCAGTTTCTAGTCACTAGGTGGCAAAATACCACTTTTGGATTCACGAGCCCTTTCTTTTAAAAATGATCCGTACCCTTGCAGAGGAAGAAAATTTTTTTGCAGACTGGGAAGCTGTAACAAGTCCAGTGTAAAATGAAAATTTGATAACATTGGTTTGTATTTAAAATTTCCAGTGATAGTAACACTCTGTTTTCTTCTCATATAATCTCTACTGTTCTGCCATTATACTTCAGGTATTTCTTTTCACTTGTTCATGTAGGAATGGAGTATTCTATCTCTTGAACTCCAAACTGACGTTTTTAGGGACTGCCTTGTATTTATCTGCTTGCTACCATGAAGGTGGCATTAGTTAATGCCAGATGCTTAAACTTACCCTAGATGCCATTAGCAAATATCTTCATTATTTATTGTGATACTGAAGGACTCCACAGATATTATCAAATTGGCTTCCTCTATTTTTAAAAACTGCAGTCAAGAACGGGATTTGGCCAAAACTGGGAGGAAAGCCAAGCTTAAGACAAATCCTCATCCAGTGATTTGGCTATGAATTTATTAAAGCTCACTGAATTCTCTCTGTTTTAAGAAATGTTACTTCTGCCCTTATCTGTCCCTGTGAGCTCTTTAGGTTTGTGTTATAACTGCTTACCAACACATTTGTTGTTTTAGTGATATGTAAACATCTCTAAATGTCAGGAATTGCACACATTTTAATGGCCTGTCCTCGTGACAGCTGTCCACGTTTAATTGGGCTTTGAGAAGAGTAACAAATTCACACACACTTGTGGAATGTCAGTAACAATGTCAGTAATGATAGAAAAATAATAATACTCTGAAAATGATATTATGATAATGTTACATTATTAGGAGATACCAGTTCAGTTAAAGAAACAAAACAAGAATGAAAGGAATAAGGAGCTGCAAAAAGTTAGGGCAGTGCACATATTTACATTGAACTGGTACAGACAGCAAAGTGTCTGAAATTTCACATTGTTTTCCTGAATAATGATGGGAAATATATTTAATGCTATAAAAAGAAGGCTTTTAGTTTGAATGCCTTTTTTTTTTATGTTGAGGCTGTTGAAAATTTGAAAGATTAAGCAAAATTTTACAGCAGTAGCAAAATGGGAATTTTCAAAGGACTGCACAAAAATTTGCCTTGTGGGCTGTTACTAACATAGTGTGAAAGCATATGGGACAGCAGTGATTTCAACAGGCCATTGCTGTATTTTCTTGCTTGTGTTGGAGCACAAAATTCCTGTTAGAATCACAGATACTCTTAAAAACTGCTGCTCTTCTCCAGCTGGGACAGAGAGCTGTTTCATGCCTTGATTTCTGAAAGATCGTCTGCTGCCTGTGGATAGACAGGCACAAATCAAAGTCAACATCTGTGCATGGATAATCTGGAACCATTTTCCATCCTGTTACAGTGGGAGCATATGCTCTCTGCCTCTGTCAGGCAAAGCACTGAGATAAATGGGACAGTGCAGATCTGGGTAGTGATTGAGACTGCTGAAGTTCAGGAGGAAAATCCTCTAGGTGGCAATAGGAAATGGAATTGTGGAGTTTGTTTTTTCTGCCTCTTGCTTCTATTCCAAACTTCACTTTTGCAGGGTCATGCTTTACTTCTTTCCCTGGCAGTTGAGCTGGTGGGGAGCAGCTCTGTGGAAACATTTATCTTCTCAATTTGCAGCTTCTCTCTTTACTCCCATAAAAAAGGCAAATTGTGGGATATTACAGGGAGTAATGATGGAAATACTTTGCTGTGCTCCAGAACTGCATTTCCTTTTTTAACAGAAATCATTCGGTCACACATTAGAAATTACTCGTGGTGCATCCTGTGCATGGTTCACATAAGTGTTAAACTGCAGAAAAAGACATTTATTCTTAGTCATGCATATTTATTGTGTCAGAGAAATCAGGCACTGCCCTTTGATGGTATTCTCCTCCAGCAGACTCAGTTGGGGATAGAACTTTGATGCCCTGTTTTGGATAAGGAAGGGACACCTGTGGACTCTGGCAGTTTGTCAGGCTGAAGAGGGTTTTAACTACTTTAATAGTATGAGCACTCAGTGAAGTCATTGCAGTAGTAGTTTGCTGCTGTTCAGAGAATTGGTATGAAGCCTGTGCACTGCTTAAATTTTATTTAAATTCTCAAAAGGGAGTTTACATGGAGCTGAAATGGTATATAATTACATATCTGGCCATTGTATGTATGAAGTTGAATTTAGATCTACATTTCTCAAAAGTTCTTCCTTCCTTTATCCTTCCTTTAGAACTAGTCCTCTCTCTTTCTTCTCTCTCTTCCTAGGTGCCCATACTATGCATAAATGTGCATTATTTTGCATAGAATATATATATTTGCATAATATTACATAAGCACAGGGTCTGTTTTCCCTTAACACCCACTTCAGGCATTCAGCATTTCCATCTCATACCTAACTGTTCTGTGTGCAGCTCTATTCGTTCCCCAGCCTCTCTATCCACCCACTCAGCCCTCAGCCTCAATCCCCAGTTCCCTCAGCTCGCTCCACACGCATTCACCTGTTTGTTTTACATATTCCATGTACCCCCTCATTGGAGATCCTTGTGCAGCTCCATCTGTGTGATCTCCCTTCCTCTGGTCTTTTACGCACCAGAGCGAGGATGCCGGGATGTGGATGTGTGTGGGAGGTGTGGAGAAGGAGGGAGCCGAGCTAAGGAGGACCTAGTGCATATCCATGGATTTGTAGTGGGAAAAGTATGCAAAGAGGCCTGGAAAAGGCTGTGCAGGCACGGGAATGCTGCAGGTCAGGAGATCGTTGGCCCAGGGAGAAGCTGAGGACTGGGATTTAGCCTCACTTCTGCCTTCTCGCAGGAGGCTACAGACTCTTCCTCCTCTTCCTCCTCTTCCTCCGGTTCCTCCCTGCCCTAGGAATGTGCAGGAGGTGGGATTGCAGTGCAGGCTCTGCAAGCTCCCTGCTCCAGGGGAGAAAAGGAGCCCCAGCCTCTTGCCTTTGGCTGTGTCATCACTGGGTGCCCTGGGGTGAATATGGAAATACGAACTCCTTACTCTCCCCTTCAGGGATTTTCTTGGCTCCCTCCCTCTCACCCCCAGTATTTTGCAGTACTCCGCAGCTCGAGTGCCACTGATCTCCAGTAGGTTAAAACTCCCAGCTCCATTCATTTTGTAATTCAGTGTTAACTCACCAGATACAAGAATGTGTTGCTGTGTTGGTTTTAGTACATTTTAGCATTACCTGTGCATCAGTCTCTTTTGATTATTTATGGTGTTGGTCCTGGGGAGCTGTAGCTCTGGTTTCACCTACAAAGAATGCTAAATGCAAAGTGCTTTAACACTCAGGAGTTCTAATTTCCCTGTCAACACGTCTGTCATCATTGAAAGGAAGAGGAGATTTGGCATAAGGCATTTATTCCTTAACCAGTTTCAATGACCGATGTCTAGGCAGAGTATTACTTGGGAGAAGGTTGGTGGTATAACCATGATAATTTTTGTAAGAAAAAACCCAAATAATCAAAAACCTAAGAACCAAAAAAAACCCCAAAACCCAGCCCAACCAACCAAAAAAAAAAACCCTCAACAAAAACAAACAAACCAACCCACCAAAAAACACACAAAAGCCCACCCCACCCCCAAAAAAACCTCACAAACAAACAAAAAAGTTTAAACTACAGCAAAACTATTAAATAGCCTAGTTTAAGGCCAGGGAGGGAAGTATTTTAGAACACAGTAAAGAAATCTAAGTGTGTGTGTTTTCCAGAAACAGGAGTAGTGTTTCTACTGTGTTACTGCACAAAACATGAAAAAAATTTATCAGAGTTTTCCGTTTCTCCTGAAGGTACTTTCTCTGGTTTTGCTTTAACCAGACTTAAAGACCAGTCACTTAAAAAACTGGCAACAGAGGTAGAGGATGCACTTGAAGCACTGAAAGAATTTGTAACTGAAATTTAATTAACTGTTGGAATTACTAACTTGAACCTTGGTTCAGTAGCCACAGGCAAAATTTCATTTTAAAAACACATTTTCATTTGAGGAAGGGCTGAATACTCTGAAAAAGGTGTACATAGGAAGTGTTTGTTATGTGATAGAGATGTACTGAATATATGAGTGGACAAGGCATGCCTGAACTGATAACGCTGAATTAGTTTGTAAAATACTTTCAGTGGATGTGATAAATACCTGCTTTGCCTGAAATGGTATTTTAACTGTATCTAAAAAAAGCTGTCAAAAAATCAAAACAAGCAGTCTTTGCTTTTGCAGGTATTGCAAGTCCTGGAAACAGCACCAAATGACTGGATTATATATATAGAAAAAAATGCCTTTGTTGTTTTTGTAAGGGATCTGCATCTTTTTCTTCTGTTGCAATTAGAATAAAAGCACAGATATGAGAAGGGTACTTAGAGAAGGGTTATGCAAAACTCAGATTTTCCACATGTGAGCCTGTTACACTCTCTTAAGATGACAGCTTCAGTTCAGCAATAGTGAAAAAAAAAGAAAAAGCCTAATTCAATGCATGCATAACTTTTTGAGTCCTGGAGATTTTATTTGCCATCAACCGGTGTATTCCCTTGGAGTTATCCCTGGTGGGGTGTCTACTGTGTACATGTGAGTGTGAGATTTTAACAGTCCTGATCCTCCACCCTTGAGGCTCCATTAAATCCCTGGATCCTGGTCTGAGGGACACGGGAAGAAACCCAACATGTACGAGCACTTAAGTTGGATCATAGGGAATGTATGGAAGAAATAGGTGCATTTGCTTTGGATAGGCCTCTCTTCCAAGAGGATAGTCAGTCACTAAATGTACTTTGTAACCAGGTCCCCTCAAAAAAATGCTTGCTTAGGTATGTAGCTTTTAAATGCTTCCTGTGTGTGGGTAATAGAGATAGAAAAAATAAGTGTCAGACAGTAACTTAGAGTTGATTTGAAGTGTTTATTAAAACCTCCATGATTTGGAACTGTCAGATCAGGAACTTTTATTATATGTTATAAGTTACTGTAGTTATAAAAAGTAGAGGGGCTCCAGAGAGAGGGAACATGAAGATGTGGTGCTTAGGGACATGGTTTAGTGGTGGACTTGGCAGTGCTGGGTTAATGATTGCACTTGATAATTTTAAAGGTCTTTTCCAACCAAAGCAATTCTATGATTCTGTGATCTGTGCCTTTAACAGCCCTTTCCTTTTGGCAGGTAATTGGAAAGGATGATGTGGCTGTACCATCCCACCTGTACAAGGTGATCCTCGCCAGACGGAGCAGAACGTCCTCAGAGCCCCTGGTCCTGGGGGCTTTCGTGGTGCCAAATGATCCCATAGGCTTCAACCACCAGCTGGCTGACTTCCAAGTCAGTATTGAAGATCTGGAAAAAATGTCAGGTTTAGTTTTCTTCCCCCAGGTGGACAAGACCAAAGATGTTAAAAATATCTGTGAGGTGGATACCTGCAAACTGATGGGCTTCAAGGAATTCACGTTGTACTTCACTGCCCGCAAAGTGCAGAGCGCCCGGACACTGCGCCGGCTGGAGAAAGCCATGGCAGAGTTACAGGAGGCAGGAATTGAGCCTGATGAGTATCTCCTGAAGCTTTACAAGAAGAAGGAGGAAGAACTGCTGCAGGAAAAGCCAGTAGCAGCTAGAGAGGGGAGAGCTGGCTGAGTGCTCAGGAAGTTGTTTGGGTTTTTGGAAAGGGGAACTGAAAGCAAACACAAAGACAAGGACTCCTTGCATCATCCTTTTTTGAGTTGTGGAAACAATAAAGAAATATTTGGAAGCTGATGGTTTTGGAATAATGCTCATTCTTGTGTTACATGATGCAAACATGTGGTTTGCTGCACTACTTAGATATGGGAAGTGTAAATGACCCCTTTCTGGCCTGTGTAGATCACTGGACCTCCAGGAAAGGCTTTTTGCTATTTTCCACCTGGGACATCAGACTTAGGGTTTGTGTGGAATCCCTTCTAGGAATATCACAAGAATAGACAGTAGCCACCTTGGGAGTACAACTGGAACATGTTTAAATGGAATTCTGCCCACAAATGTCTTTCACTGCAGTGCTGTAGAAGCAATTGTACTTCTGGAATATTTTGAAAATTAAATTACTTAAGAAGTATTTCATTTAACACTCTTTTATTGGAGACCTATAAGACATAGTCTGAATCCCTTATGGTCTTCCCTTAGTTATACTAACCAAAACCTCTCTTGATCTTGGGTGCTTTGGATGTTTTGGCATGTCAGGAGCCATCAACTGTTGTCCTTTGCAGCAAACTTATTGCATTCATGTATAATTCTGCAATTTTTTTTGTAAAAAAACCCTAACAGCACTGAAGTTTACACAAGTGACTACCAGCATAGGTTGTGTTTTCATAAATTAATGTAAACTTAATATTTAGTTTTTACCACTAAGTTTGGATAAACACCTTTTTTTTGTATATTGTTTGATTTGAGAGGTGAGCACTGCTTTCTTTTTGGTTGTGATAGTCACTCACTGGCTTTTTTCCCCAACATCTGCCTTTGGACTATAAATTGTGCAACAAAACTTGTATATTGACTGAAAATGCATTTCCAATTCTTTTTCAGTGGCAACTGATGTTTCTCAGATTTGCATCTCATTGGAAGACTAAATGAAATATTTTTCATTAGTTTCGTACTTTATTTGTGCAACTTACTGTGATTTGTATCCTCTGACATCTTACATCTGGAAAGAAAGAGTAAAATTTGGAAATATGTAGAATTTTTTTTGATGGTGAGAATTGATAGACATTTGGAGTTTGTGCCATAAACACACCTTCAGTAGTTTTCACATGAAAAAAGGGTCATGTAGTGCCTGGCTGAATGGGGCTGTTTTCATTGAGGATGAATCAGGAGCATTATTTGGATGCTGTGGATCATCAGCTGGGGGTTATAAGAGCTCTGTAGTTTCCTTCATCTCTGCTCAGTTGCAGTATCCCAGAGCAGATCACTTCATAAAACAAGCCCTGGTTCCCATGACACTTTTGTGTTTGCCAAGAACATGTATGCAAAATCCAGACATTTAAATGTCACTAGCTAAGGCCATCATAAAAGCCTACTGCTCACGTGAATTAAAGAGAAACTGGGTGGACTCTTGACAAAATATTTGCTCATTTTGATTTGCAGTTGTAAATCCTCTCAGATGTAGCAAAACCAGTAACTTGCAATACAAGGAGCCACATTTCCCTTTGCAGAATGTGGGAGATGTCAGGGGGTGTTGCATGGAATAAGAAATTGCCAGATGCTTCACATGCCTCTTGATGGTCCAGTGTGCTTCACTGGAGTCTGAGCAGCCTTTGGGCACTGCCACGGTGTCACCCTTTGGAAAAGGTACCAGTTCATTGCCCTTTGCATTCTCTTTCTTCTTCCCCATTATTTGATTTATTTACATTTTTTAATTCAGCCTTCCACTTTCCTTTTCATCCTTTCGGCTGAGGGGTTACACCTCTCCTGCGATGCTCACACACCCATGTACAGCTGAAGCAGATCTCAGTGCTACGGATCCATGTCCATCCATAGCAAAAACCTGCCTTGGGACAGTGCCAGGTGTATGTGAGGAGCTCCAGGTGCATGTGAGGAGCTCCAGGTACCGTCCCTTGCTGCTCACAACTTGCCACTGTGGTGGCAGCAGAAGTGCTGAGTGCGTTCCTGTGGAGTCCTGCTATGCTGACAGCTGCTCCCTAAGAGGACCTCTTCAGGCCTTACGTGCCCCCTTGGATTCCTGCGAGCCCCAATTACCATAATTTCCATGCCTCGTGGCTTACAGCATAGGCTGGGCTCCCTGGATCGTTTTCAGCACCGTCTGAGCGTGGCTGGTGTTCCTCAGCTCCCCTCGGAGGGCGGCAGCAGGTGGTGAACCGTGAAACCACTTCCAGAGCTGCTCCGTGCCAAAGAGAACATTCACCTGCTCCCCTCCTGCTGCTTCCCTGATCTCAACTAACTGTGGGGTCTGGCACGGAGGAAAAAATGTGCTTTCTTTTCTATTGTAGGAAATATAAGATGAGTAATAGCAAAGGGGTGAGGCTTTACACACTTGTTTGAGCCACCTCTGGGAGTAATTGATTCAATGTCCGTGAGAAGTGTGCTGGTGTCCGTGTCCATCTGTCATTCCTGTGGCACAATTATTCACATGCATCTGTAGTGACAACGGGAGCCTCTGTGCTGCAGCTAAGCAGCAGGAGTCCTGGAAATGGAGAAAATTGCTCTTTGTTCTTCCACTGTTCTTCTATGTTTGTTTTGGAAGATAAACAACCAAATCACGTGGGAAAGTTGACAACTACGCTGATACAGTGATTTTCTAATATTCCCCTGACTGGCTGCTCTTGATTATTTCTGCTGGTCTGGAATCGGGGTGAAAGTGATGGGAGACAGGCAGATGGGCAGGGAGTGCAGGGGAGAGCTGTTGGCTGTGCTCATGGAGTTTGGGCTGCACTCGGTGCACTTTGGTGTTTGGCCTTTTGAGGGCAGACTCCTTCCATAGTGTCAGCCCCGGCAGCCGAAGATGATGGGGGACATGGATCGAGTGTTTCTGGCCCATAATAACTGTATTTCTCTCTGTGATACTGAAATGCCCGTTTAAAATGAGCTGTTTCAAGCATTATAGTGAAGCATTATATCAAGTGCAGTATGAAGCTAATGATTTTTCCTAGATAAGGCTTTTGACAATAATGTCTGGAAGTGCTTTCACATTGACCACCCAAGTTGTGTATTTGCTATGAAGACAGTTTTGTCTCCAGATTCTTCATGAATTTCATTCTAGGTGGGGATTTAACTGAGGATTTAACCCTGCACTGATGTCTTGCAGTGCTGTTGATTTGCACCTATAAACACAATTGGATGGGGGAAGGCGATGAAATTTAAAGTTCTGCTTTTTATTTTTGTGTGGTTGGTTTACTTCAGAGCAATTTTCAGTTTGTCCTGTAGTTTTAAAGACGGATCTTATTTGCTAGTTGTGTTGAGTGCTACACTAAACTATAGAGAAACAGTTTCTCTCCTGAAAAAGTGACCTATATTGGATACACCAGGCAGCAACTGGAAGGGCAGAAGATACACAGCCAGAAATCTGAGGATTTCTTCTCTCAGAAGATTTCAGTGGTGCTGCAACACCCACCTTTGAGTGTCTTTTCCATCGCTGGAATCATCTCCCTGACAAAGACACTCACATGTCTCCTGCAATAAAAATCATAGAATCATTAAGGGTGGGAAAGACCTCTAAGATCGAGTCCAGCCATTAACCTAACACTGCCAAGTCCACCCATAAACACCACAAGCACCCTGAGCACCACATCTACATGTTTTTTGAACACTTTCAGGGATGGTGATTCCACAACTTCCCTGGACAAATAGGTAGCAACACCCAGGGTTTGCATAGGCTGCTGATCTGGCAAGCAATGATTGCTGGAGATGGCTTTAAATTATGCTGGAAGAGGTTTAGATTGGNAGATGCTTCACATGCCTCTTGATGGTCCAGTGTGCTTCACTGGAGTCTGAGCAGCCTTTGGGCACTGCCACGGTGTCACCCTTTGGAAAAGGTACCAGTTCATTGCCCTTTGCATTCTCTTTCTTCTTCCCCATTATTTGATTTATTTACATTTTTTAATTCAGCCTTCCACTTTCCTTTTCATCCTTTCGGCTGAGGGGTTACACCTCTCCTGCGATGCTCACACACCCATGTACAGCTGAAGCAGATCTCAGTGCTACGGATCCATGTCCATCCATAGCAAAAACCTGCCTTGGGACAGTGCCAGGTGTATGTGAGGAGCTCCAGGTGCATGTGAGGAGCTCCAGGTACCGTCCCTTGCTGCTCACAACTTGCCACTGTGGTGGCAGCAGAAGTGCTGAGTGCGTTCCTGTGGAGTCCTGCTATGCTGACAGCTGCTCCCTAAGAGGACCTCTTCAGGCCTTACGTGCCCCCTTGGATTCCTGCGAGCCCCAATTACCATAATTTCCATGCCTCGTGGCTTACAGCATAGGCTGGGCTCCCTGGATCGTTTTCAGCACCGTCTGAGCGTGGTTGGTGTTCCTCAGCTCCCCTCGGAGGGCGGCAGCAGGTGGTGAACCGTGAAACCACTTCCAGAGCTGCTCCGTGCCAAAGAGAACATTCACCTGCTCCCCTCCTGCTGCTTCCCTGATCTCAACTAACTGTGGGGTCTGGCACGGAGGAAAAAATGTGCTTTCTTTTCTATTGTAGGAAATATAAGATGAGTAATAGCAAAGGGGTGAGGCTTTACACACTTGTTTGAGCCACCTCTGGGAGTAATTGATTCAATGTCCATGAGAAGTGTGCTGGTGTCCGTGTCCATCTGTCATTCCTGTGGGACAATTAATCACATGCATCTGTAGTGACAACGGGAGCCTCTGTGCTGCAGCTAAGCAGCAGGAGTCCTGGAAATGGAGAAAATTGCTCTTTGTTCTTCCACTGTTCTTCTATGTTTGTTTTGGAAGATAAACAACCAAATCACGTGGGAAAGTTGACAACTACGCTGATACAGTGATTTTCTAATATTCCCCTGACTGGCTGCTCTTGATTATTTCTGCTGGTCTGGAATCGGGGTGAAAGTGATGGGAGACAGGCAGATGGGCAGGGAGTGCAGGGGAGAGCTGTTGGCTGTGCTCATGGAGTTTGGGCTGCACTCGGTGCACTTTGGTGTTTGGCCTTTTGAGGGCAGACTCCATCCATAGTGTCAGCCGCGGCAGCCGAAGATGATGGGGGACATGGATCGAGTGTTTCTGGCCCATAATAACTGTATTTCTCTCTGTGATACTGAAATGCCCGTTTAAAATGAGCTGTTTCAAGCATTATAGTGAAGCATTATATCAAGTGCAGTATGAAGCTAATGATTTTTCCTAGATAAGGCTTTTGACAATAATGTCTGGAAGTGCTTTCACATTGACCACCCAAGTTGTGTATTTGCTATGAAGACAGTTTTGTCTCCAGATTCTTCATGAATTTCATTCTAGGTGGGGATTTAACTGAGGATTTAACCCTGCACTGATGTCTTGCAGTGCTGTTGATTTGCACCTATAAACACAATTGGATGGGGGAAGGCGATGAAATTTAAAGTTCTGCTTTTTATTTTTGTGTGGTTGGTTTACTTCAGAGCAATTTTCAGTTTGTCCTGTAGTTTTAAAGACGGATCTTATTTGCTAGTTGTGTTGAGTGCTACACTAAACTATAGAGAAACAGTTTCTCTCCTGAAAAAGTGACCTATATTGGATACACCAGGCAGCAACTGGAAGGGCAGAAGATACACAGCCAGAAATCTGAGGATTTCTTCTCTCAGAAGATTTCAGTGGTGCTGCAACACCCACCTTTGAGTGTCTTTTCCATCGCTGGAATCATCTCCCTGACAAAGACACTCACATGTCTCCTGCAATAAAAATCATAGAATCATTAAGGGTGGGAAAGACCTCTAAGATCGAGTCCAGCCATTAACCTAACACTGCCAAGTCCACCCATAAACACCACAAGCACCCTGAGCACCACATCTACATGTTTTTTGATCACTTTCAGGGATGGTGATTCCACAACTTCCCTGGACAAATAGGTAGCAACACCCAGGGTTTGCATAGGCTGCTGATCTGGCAAGCAATGATTGCTGGAGATGGCTTTAAATTATGCTGGAAGAGGTTTAGATTGGATTTTAGGAAAAATTTACTCACCAGAAGGGTTGTTAAGCATTTGAGCAGCCTGCTCAGGCAAGCAGTGGAGTCACATCCCTGGAAGTATTTAAAAAACATGTACATGTGGCACTCAGGGACATGGTTTGGTGGTAGTCTTAACATCTGTTGGACTCAATGGCCTTAAAGATCTTTTCCAACCTAAAAATTTCTATGATTCTGTGGTTCTTCCATTACACCACCTGGTTTAGTGAGGTGTTCAAGCAGACATGTTTTTACAGCCTTCTTTGATTTGGTTCATGGACTTGAAGCCCCTGACCTTTCTAGTGGAAACCCACAGTTTGTGCAATTCCTACCAAACTGGGCAGCTAGAACCATGCCATCCCTGGGGCTGGAGACACAGCCATGTCAGCCCCAGAGAATTCAAAAGTCTCCTGCCTGCCAGGTGCCCTTGTCACCTGTGCTGGTGGATGGAATGGACTGTTGAAGTACAGCTACCTTGCTCTGGCTGGTCTTGATGGGAGGTCTCCATGATGAAGCTCCTCCAAAGATGCTTCCTGAGGAAGGGCCAGCTGGGTGGGCAAAACAGAGCTGGGACAGCAGAGGAAAAGGAAGGGACTGTTTGGAGGCAGTTTGCCGAGCAGTGGCACCTCTGGTACTGTAGCACCTGGGTCTCTTTACATGTTTAACCTTTGCCAGCCTGGTGGAGGAAACCCCAAATGCTCCCGTGCCCATCCTGGTGCCTGTGTGTTTGTTTCCCAGCAGTGAAGCTGTGGAGGAATTGCATATAAACCCCAGCACGCTGTTGCTGAGAACGTGGCTCAGTGGGGAGGTGAGGAGCAATTTTGCTGCTATTTTTTAATTGTTTTCTGCAGTCACACGGGAAAAGCTTTTCTCTTCTCACCATGCAGCAAAGGAAATGTAGGAAATGTTTCAATGTTTCTTTCTTTATTTTTTTTTTTGTCATTTTTTGATTCAGGTCCATCTAATCAGCTCCACCCACACAGTGGTGGTGTAGCCAGTTCTCACACGTTTCCTAATAACCATCTGCCTGTGCAATTAATGGCTTGTCTGATTTTGCCATAGTGTGGAGGAAAAGACTGAACCAGAGCTTTGAGTATTTGCTTAAAATATCTGAAGTGTGTGTGTGGACGCTCTGGGATGGAACTCGGTGCTGGCTACCAACAGCCCCCACTTTTCCATGTTGTAAATTACTATGGAGCAACTGGCCTTTCCCATTGTGCCATTCAAACAGGGCAGGTTCTCCACCTGCTGTGTGAAAAATGAACAGCTGTGGCAATGTAGTATTCCCAAAATACTCACTCCCGAGAGCTGAACACAAGGCTGATAATGCTGGTTTGAGAAATACGATGGCTGCCATCCCAGTGTCTCCATCAGTGAGTGCGGAGAGAGGCGGCAAACAGGTCTGGAAGGAAATGCTTCCAACTCTGCTTAAGAAACAGAGCAGAGCTGTTTAGCAGATCACAGAAGTAAATTTGGGTTGTGTCAAGAATCAATATTCCCCAAGACAACAAATAAAAACCTGTGCAAGTTTTCTCTATCAGCTCTAGCAGCTGATGGAGCAGGGGTTGGTATCGAGCAGTCTGGAGCCAGGGAGGGAATGGAAGCACGTGCTGAGCTGCTGGTGTTCAACAGCCCTGAGTCCTGTCCTTTCTTTCCTTGGATGCATCCACGTGGAGGAAGACCATCCCATCTCCCTGCCAGCCTCCTTTTACTCCCATATATTAAGAAATGCAATATTCCTGTCCACGTGGCTGTTTTGTGACTCTTTGGCGCTGCAATGCCTCCAAAAGCGAGGTGGCCATGCCCGAGCTCCTGGGGAGCCACAGTGGGACACAAAGGATTAGGCAGCCTGGCTGTAAAACCGAGATTAAGCTTGGATTTTGTTATAGAGTGTTGTAAGGTGCAAGGTACGCTAAAACTGGAAGGTTTGAAAGTAGGTGAGAAAGCTGACCCAACCGATGGCATTGCTGGAGGGGAGAATGCCAAACTGTGCCCTTCATCAGGTCCTTTGGGCTGAACCTGAGCTGCTTCAGTGAGAACTGAAGGACTACAGAGCATCACCCTGACATAAGGCATCAGCTCACCTCAAGCTGTGATATCTGGAGCTCAAGGAAAAGGTGCTGGGATTCACCTAACTTGATTTAGCTGCATCTTGAAGACATCTGTATTGCTACTCCTACTGCTACCCTATTGCTAACTGTATTTTGGTATTATTAATACATCAGACTGACTTTCCAGCTGAGAGAAATCTAATCAGAGAGTCCAGTAATGCTCACTGAGAGTTCAGGACCTCACTGGTGAGAGGTGTGCTGGTGACAGGGCTGCCTTTCCCCACTGCCCCCCACTTCCTGGGGGGGGTCTTTGGAGCCCTGCAAACCCTGACAGAGTTAAAGAGCAAATGCAGAGATTGCTTGGTGTGTGTTATCCTGGGAGACACCACCTTATTCCTTTCCTTGTCCTGTGTCACAGGCATCCTGGAATGTCAAGCAAGTGTAACAGGGAAAAGGTGCGCAGGGAGAAGCTGTGCAGGAGCAGCGAAAATCTGCATGGAAATTTCCCCATCCTCTCTTGTCTCTGCTCCAGTCTTCAGGTGTTTTAAAGTGTGGGGAGATTCCCGTGGGCGGGAATGTAAAATGTGTGTTTGTGTGGAGCTGGGATCGGCGTGTGGCTGTGTGGGAGAGGAGTTTTGGCTCCAGGGTTGTGTTTTCATTACGTGAGATCTGTGCTGGGGCGCGTGGGAGATTTCAGGAAAGAATTTGCTGTTGCTGCCATCAGGGTAGCAAGTCCCACTGGTAGCAGAGCAGCACTTTCACCACTTCTGGGCTTGTCTGTCCTGAGCCCTTGCAAGGAGTTTGGTGTCCAGAGGAGGCCATGTTCTTCTCCAAAGTCGTATGAAAAGCAGACACACACATTGGAAACGCTGGAGGCCAGTATTCAACCACCCCTGCACCTGATTTTCACTGAGGATTTGAACTCGGGTTCACAGTTTCAGGGGCAACATGTCCTCAGCGGGGGTGTAGGAAGAAGCGGGATGTGAACTCTCCTGCTGAAGTGCATCTACTGTCCCAAAACTGCTCAGAAGGTTTGGCTGCCACTGGGCCAACGAGGGAAGATGCAGTGTTCACTGCAGAGCTTGTGGGTGCTGCAAGGTGTGGGTTTGTGCCCCACAGAGGCTGTAAGTGCTGGGAAGAGGTGGGTGATGCTGTGCAGGGGCATGTTGCAGGTGCAGGAGCATCACCAGTACTGCACACATGAGCAGGAGAACCCTGGGAGATCTGGGATTTCCTGTGGCCTTAGGAGTCCTGAATGAGAGACACTTCTGTTACATGTGCTGACATCTCAGGGACTTGAAGATTAAGCCAGGTGATATTTTTTTAATGCAACATGTGACAAGCACAGAAAATATGAAGTCCGGGCATTCGCATGCTCTTTTTCTTGCTGAACTCTCCCTGGAGCATGACCTTCCTCACCCCCATGGTCCTCCTCACCTGCTCATCCCCCTCATCCCCACAGACAGAAACTTCCCTTTGCTCTCGCTCCTTTGTCCTCCTCCTCTGTCGGAAGCTGCCATCACCAAAGCCAGCGTGTTGCTCGTACTAATAGCAAGGTAATCAATTTGAGTCACTGTATACATTAGTAATGGCCATGTAATTCTAGTGCAAATTAGGTTTGGGCAGGCTGTGAAGCCCGAGACGTCTCGTCTTCCTGAGCAGAGCTTGGATTTACTGTCCTCTGGGGAAGGCCACAGTGAAACTCCCCTCTGCCCCCCTCGCAAATCCTTCCCTTGATTGGATACAGTATGGTCGTCTGATTAAAATTGTGCAGTGGTTCAGAAAATGATTTTCAGCCAGTGCTTCACAGTAAATGACTTTTTTTTTTTCAGCCAAGACAACAAATTTTTACCTCAAGTACAGCTGTTCTGTAACACTGAAATGAGCAGTTCAAGAACAGCAACATGCCAGCGAGGCAAAGATGGAGAGCGGCTCAGGGGAGCACCTGGTAGTGGTGACACCCTGCCAAGGGACATCCCTGCTGCAGCTCCCATGAGCCCAAAGCCTGGTACCTGTTCCCAGGATGATGCTGCCACTCACACCCAGGTCCCTTTTCCCACTGAGTCAGGTTTGCCTGTGCCATGGTCAGTGTCCTGTGGGCAAATACCCCAGTACTCACCTCTGTGTGCCTGCATGGGGTGTCCCCCATCCTGATGTTCCTTGTCCCATCACCAAACTGCTTCGGGAGGTAGATGGGAGGAGCACAGCGTGTGTCCCTCCTGGCACCCTCCCCTCCACCCCGATGGCCAGGGCTACCTCTGGGGCAAGGAAAGCCCCAGGACAAGAGACCCACCAGTGCCAGCCATGAAACGTTTCCCAGCTCTAGGTGGTTTAACCACCCACTTCATGCTGAACTGTAACTGAAGGAAATGCTCAAATTTTCCTCAATCCATGGAATGGTGTCTCCTGTTTTCCACGTGAGCATCCCAATGATGCCTGGAGATCCATCTGTCCCTGATGCCTGCTCCTGCTCATCTTGCTCATTGAAAACACAGCTGATGCTCTTCTGCATGGGGAGAGCCTCCCACACGGGGAAAGTCTCCCTCTCCCTTATGTACCATGGCAAGGCCTTGGCAGGGAAAGATGCATCTTTCGAGATGAGTCCAAGATGAATCTCACCTTTCTTGGGTTGCCCAAAGGAGGGTCAGGATGTTCACCACCCTGCCAGACTTCCTAAAAAGCATCTTGAGCATGTCTGCAGGAAGGTGTCTTTGGTGATGGCAGCACTGTCCCAGTTTTGGCATGTTCAGGCCTTGAGGAGTGTGAGTTAAGCACGCAGCAATCAGCCCTTCCTGGTGGGCCTCTTATGGGCCTTGTGCCCACCTAATCAGTGCCCAGCCTGTGCTGGGTCTCCAGGCATTGGGCACACTGGACTGAGCCTTGCTCCCAGCACCTCCCACCCCATGGCAGAGGCTGGGCCTGTGAAAAGAGGTGGGGTAAGGAAGAAAAATAGAAAAAATAATCCATGCAGCAAATTTATGCCTGAGAAGGAGTGGTTGGTGGTGAGAAAAGGGGAGATGGGATTTTTAAAATTAGAGATGGATAATTTATTGTCTGTGTGCTCATGTGTCAATGTGTCCATGTGTCATTTCAAGTGCCTTTCAACTAGTGGTATTCCATTGCATATGTGTGGGATTACACTGAGGTGAAGGTCTGAGTTTACTGTAATTTTTTGGCTTTCCTGCAGAAACTGTGACAGCCTGTGGGAGTGGACAATGACAGGCAGTAAAGCAGCTTTATGTGTGGCATATTTAAGATACATGTTTGTATTCAAATAAATGTGAAACTGATTTCCTCCCTTTTGAGATAAAAAAGAATTAAATGGCAGCTACAAGTCTGTCAATGGCAATGAACCACCTGCCTCTTTAACAACCTGGAAGCAGGAGATAATTTATTTGCATATGGTACGAATAAGTGGAGGAACTTTCTCACAACCAGAACCAACTTCCCACCTTTGCTGCAACACTGGCTCTCCCCACCTCAGATTAGCTTCCTGAGCAGTGGGTAGTGTGAGGGGGGGAAGGGCTGTTTATTAAATTAAGAAAATACACTCCATAGCACATAGGTACTGAGCTGGAAAGGAGCAGCTCCGTTGCCCACTCCCTCTCCCGATCCCCACAGGATTGTTCCTCAGCAGGGATGATTTGTGCCTTCATCCATCCAGTTTGAAATGTCACATTTCCTGCTGCAATTAGAAGGATTTTTTACCCACAGGATATATGTGTGTGCATCTGAGGGGATGTTTCTGTGCCCTTCAGGTAAATGTTTTATTAAGCAATGTCCAACACATAACACAAGTAGAAAAGAAACATATTGCTAAAGACTGTTATTGCAGCTTCCACGACCTTTCGCAGATCCCTGGGAATTAGAAAGAAGGAGTGGGCTTATGAAAGGAAGTGTAATCTTGTTTTTAAGCTGAGGGACAGGAGAGATGTGGTTTCAGCATGCTCAGATCCCAAAAAGGGCTGCTTTCACCCTGGCAGGGCTTGCCAACACCAGTCTGCTGGGACACAGCAGAAGCAGCTGCCCAGTCCCTCCTGAGGCTACCTCCAGGCAGTTGGCAGCAAAGGTCCACCACGTTTTGGTGGAGAAAAGACAAAAAATGCCAGAGGACACTTGCTGCAGGTGAAATCCCCCATGGTGACACACCAGTTCTGCACCCTGCTCCAAGGGTGCCCAACATCCCTTTGCTGGAGGGGGTTGTGCAGCCCCCCAAGCAGTGGGGCTGCCTGAGCTGGGCAGGGGGCTGGAGAACCTGCTTTTGGGAACTCCAAGGCAGCAGGGAGCATGCTAGGACAGTGCAAAGTGGCAGCACAGTTTCTATCACAGTCTTGGCCCACGCCATCTGCCACTCCTCTGTGGGACACCTGGGCATCGGTGGGGTCTATGGTATGGGCTGGGGGCTTTTCTTCCTGAGAAATCTGGATAAAAGCAGCCAGTTTGGGGGGAGGAAGAGACACAGCAATTAATGCAAGCCATTCTGTATGCACCCTATTTAATTTACTAGTACAGGCACACCTGACCATGCCTTGAAGGTCACAAAAGGACAGGTCTGCTCAAGGACTGCATCCTAAACATGGGGTCCCTCTGGTTCTGCCATTGTATCTGCAAACATAGGATAAGATTTCCAGTTGCATTAGCTGTCCATTAGAGTAGATCCACTCTTTTTAATGGAGCACAGAACAGATCCAATATGTTGGATGACTATGATGTATAACTTAACAGGAATTTATGTGTTTACTTCCTGTGTCTGTGTGTGTGTGTGAGAAGATGAGGTTCCTACCCAAATGACTTAAAAGTTTTCAGGTGTGATCCTACAAACCCTTATTCACACAAGTGTTCTCAATTACTTCCAGGGGGGATCTTCATAAAAAGGAAATTTTCCTCTTTAGAGGTAGGTGGGTGGATGTGTGTGGCCACTTCACTTTTGGGGTGACTTTGCACAGGTACTGGAAGATGGCCCAAGATGTTTGTGGCTTGCAGATAGTCCCCCCATCACTGTTCCATCCACCTTACTGTTCTTTGTGTACTTTTTCCAATTTTTGTTCTCATTTCACTTGTTCCCTCATTCCTTGGTGTTCTGGCACTGCCTTCACCATGCAGTTCACAAGGTTTTGCCCATTTCAGACAGGGCTGATCAGCAGGGAAAAATGACCAGATTTTGACTATATAAAAGGAAAAGCATGAACATTAGTAAGGGGCAATTTTAATTACCCAGCCATGACTGCATTACTGCAGCCCACAGGAAATATGACTAGTGCCATGTNGTAATAAAACAGTTTCTTTGTATCACAAATGTTTAAAGTTTGTGCCTGCTTTGTTTTTTTTTTGTTTCTTTTAATTCTTCTATCTCACACAAAAAATCAGTAAGTAATCCATATTCCAAACCAAATTCAACCCGCTACACTTCACCATGCAGTTCACAAGGTTTTGCCCATTTCAGACAGGGCTGATCAGCAGGGAAAAATGACCAGATTTTGACTATATAAAAGGAAAAGCATGAACATTAGTAAGGGGCAATTTTAATTACCCAGCCATGACTGCATTACTGCAGCCCACAGGAAATATGACTAGTGCCATGTCTGTGCT
Organism: Ifrita kowaldi; assembly: GCA_013398055.1. Classification (NCBI taxonomy): domain Eukaryota; kingdom Metazoa; phylum Chordata; class Aves; order Passeriformes; family Cinclosomatidae; genus Ifrita; species Ifrita kowaldi. The sequence goes on along the minus strand of VZRS01006356.1, from coordinate 822,385 downwards.
TCTGGCATATGACTGCTGTCACATCCAGTGAGGACTTACTAAATGTTATAGAGGTGTGACTGAAGAAAATGGTGAGCAGAATGTGGAAATGAGCGGTCTTGGTCCTATTGTGTTCTAGGAATGGTCCTAGGAATTTCTAATCTGGGATGGTGGGGGATGTCTCTATGGGAAGAGCAGGAACAAATTGCCGTGTTTTGTCATCAAAGAAAATCAAAGTTAGGCTTCAGGGGAAGCCATCCTAACTATGAAGTGATGTGTGACCCTCTGGCCCAGGTGATCCTTGGGTGATGCTGAGTCTTCTCTGAGGGTCTTCCCTGATCCCTGCTTTAATCATGGCTTATTCCCTTTGGAGGAGACAGTCACTGACTGAAAAACTCAGGAATGGTCCTGTGAGGAGAGACCAGAAAGCAGTTCTGTCCTCCAGTGTGTGGCCTGCACTACAGGGTGATGGTCTAATTTTCCATCTCTCTAACCTGGCAGTGGTCTGTCTTGGCCATTCCAACTCCAGAGCTGGATATGGAGAAAGCCTGAATCTTGGCACACCCACAGCCTGTGGGAGGCCGGAACTGAGGAGCTGTAGGTTTGACCCTATTCTTGCTGCTTAGAAACAACCTCTCATCTGTCAACCCCCCCAGGGTACACCAGTACCAACACAGCCTGCACAGGCAGGGTGGTGGCTCCCTCACTGGTGGTGTTTTGGAGAGCAGGAGCTTTCCTTTGATTTCACAAGACAGTTCAAAGTGACTGAAGATATTTGACGGGAGACCCAAGCTCCAGAAAAGGCAGGAGTTGAGGTCCCTGTCTCTGCCTGGTGCCTCCTACCAGCTCTTGCTGGTTCAGCTACAGCTTTCTGGCTTCAACCTCCAGAGGTCTCCTCCCACTGAAGGGACAAGGGATTTAGGCAGTCTGGATCATCCCAATGTAGAAAGACACAATTTAGGCAGTCTGGATTATCCCAGTGTAGCAAGACACCCAGTATTTTTGCTGTCCTTGTGCACATATTAATCCCCTCAGCAGATCACCCAAATGGTGCTTGCAGCCTCCGGTGTCAAACCCTTCTGAGATACACTTTTATTTAGGAATCAGCACCAAGGACTGCTCTGGCAAGTCAGGGCCTGCCACGAAACGTGCAATTATCTCCTTGAAGAGGTATAATTGCAGAGCCAGGTTTGCTGCTGATGGACAACCTGCCCAAAGTGTGGTGACCCCGCCGGGCCCGTGCCAGCCCCTGCCAGTGGCCGTGCTCCCCGTCCTCCCCGTGTCCGCCCTCACATTATGGGCTCTGTCTTCAAAACAAAGACAGAGTTGACAAGCTCGGCCTGCTTTCCTGCATGAAACAATTAGAACAGCAAACACAAGGGCTTTACATCACTTCTCCTCTCAATACCTACCGTCGGCGTCTTCCTCCCAAATGAGTTTTTAACAGCTGTGTTGTTTCCAAACGCGGCGCAGCAGCATTAGCAGCTTCCCATAACAACTGTATTACCTTTAAGTAGAGCATTACCGGGCTGAGCAGCATTTCTTTCGGGGATGCAATTAGGCAGGTGATGGGGCGCGATGCCTGGTCAGGTAATTGATGGAGGGCTGCTCGGCTGCTGCCCCGTATCAGCAGAACAATCAGTGGTGATGAGGAAAGTTTACTGAAAGAAGTGTAAATGGGAGAACAGCGGGGCCTGAACCAGGTGCTCGCGTGGTTTATCAGGCGCTGTCTCCAGTGACAGGATTTCCCTGCCAGCTGTGCTGCTAACTCGGTTTGTCAAGGGCACGGAGGTACCACTCATCACCTGCTCCTTGAGGACTCCCTAGGCAGGACTGGAAGTTTGCAGCACATCCGTGATGCAGGTTATCATTTTGAAGATGAATGAGCAGATGGACAGGGCTGTCTCAAGGTCAGACGTGGAGCCAGTGAAACCCAGAAGCCCGAGCCCCGTTTTGCAGGCTTAGCCACTTGATTAAGTTACTGCACTGAGTTTTTCCCTTCTTTTCCTGTCGTAATGCTATTATCGCCTGCTTAATAAACTGCACATATTAATGGCCCATTAAAACCTTCTGGAGAAGTAAAATTAATTGGGAATTTCAGTCTCTTGAAACTTTAACTGAAAAACCAAAAGAAAAACATTAAAGACAGACATTTCAGCATAAGCCAAGCTCTAAAAGCCATAGCTCAGCTGCTCTCTTATTTGTAGGTGCCCCAAGGGTCTAAGTTGCTTTTGGTCTGCATTTATGCTCTCTTTTTGAGTTTCTATTAAACAAGATATATTCCTGTAACCTGTAAAGAAACCCAACCAACCAATCAAAAAAAACCCCAGAAACCCAAAAAACTCAGCCAAATAAAATCTCAAAACAAGCTATGTATCAAAGTATTTTATTTTAGAGTGTTTTATGCACAGCAACACAATTGATCTGGAACTGCTCTCATCAACATATGGATGACTGAGGTGTGAAGAAACCCATCAAATAACACTTTTGCTGTATCATCAGTCCTGATCAGTGACAGTTCACATCAAAAGAGTCCAGTGGTGGGCTGTAAAGATCTTGTAAAAGATCAAAGGATCAGAAAAAAAAAGGCAAAATTTATTTAAACTAAAGTCAGGCAATGCATTACACCCTTCTGTAAGGATTAAAGGCATTGGCTGAATCATTAACATCGCAGTGTCCACAGTGGGACTCTGATTTTAGATATTAAACTTTTCTGCCAACCCTAACCTGTGAGCATGTAGGAGAAAGGGAGAACAAGAGCACAAACCTCAGCTCTGGAAAGTACTTCCTTGCATGGCAGCAACAGTGTTTCTGTGACATTGCGTGTATTCAGCTGAATTTTATTTTATTGGACTTGATCTTGGAAGTTTTTTCCAACCTTAATGATTCTATGATTCTGTGAAAAGAGGTGAATCAGGCATATGTAGCATGAGGGAAAAGAGAGCTATATTAAACCATAGCTGGAATTTGTGGCTGAGTCATGGGAACAGTTAATAGATCAGCAAGACAAATTTCAGAGGTACAAGAGACATTCATCCAAATCCTGTGTTTCTTGCTCACAGCCATCATAAATGGAATTATTTCTGGTCAGGAAAAAATGGGACGACATCTTCCCATCTTATCTATCTTGTCCAATTTGTGATAAATTTGAGCCTAACTCCTGCTTGTGATTGTCTTGTGCTTCTTGTGGAGAACCAACACAGCTTCACACCCTGAGAGGCTGTGGTTTCTGGGAGATTTTGGCAATGCTTTTGCAGGAACATTCCCATAATAGAGTGAAGGAGAAAGATTTGTTGGGCTTTTCCAGCTTGGGCCGGCTGGTGGCTGGCTCAGTGCTCGAGTATGGGGGCAGCCTGGGACGACTTTTCTTTCTCTTGCTTTTTGTCTCTGTTTCCCAGAGTTTTTCATGCTTCTCTACATGTTTTTGAATGCAGTCACTTGTCAAGCAAAGGGATTCTTGCTGTTTGCTGTGTAGTTTTTAGAGCATTTTTTAGGGACTTTGGTGTCCCTTTTGATGACGCATGGGAAAATCACTGGTTCAAATCCCTCCCAGTGAAATGTGAGGTGAAAGGGTCAGAACCCTGGGTCTTTCCAGCTCATAAATATCCCCTGACAAGCCACTTGCTGGGCTGACCCCCCCTTTAGACATTAGTTGATCGTCCTTGTCCTGACTTAAGGAGCAGCCTGAGAAGAGAAGAGAGATTTCTGAAGTGAAAAGTGCCCTGTGATGAGATAGGGGAGCCAAAGAGACACGAACTGCTCCTGGACTCCCAGCCTGTGGATAAGAAACTCCGACTGACACTTATGAGTGAGAGGGGAAAAAATGCCTTAAACTCATGTGACACTTATATAACTTCGGGCCTGGGATGTTTTTCTCACAAAGGAAGGACGAGTGTTGCCAGGGGCAGCTTTCATGATAAGAGCAAGCCAGTAACCTCTGAAAACAGAGAGTTTCCAAAAAACAAGCCTTCAGGAGAAGACAGAATGTTCCACATCAGGCTCGTGCCCGTCTTGACTGCAGCAGGGTACAGAGGCTGCTGGTGGCTCCCAAAGCTGGAGTAAGTCAAAGAGCTAAGACAAACAGAGTTTTTGGGTGAAGCAAGGAGGATTTTTGATGTGGAGGATGCTGAAGAGTGGGAACACACAAAAAGAAGGGGAGGGAAGTGTTGGGAATGGGATCACTTTGGAGCACAGGAGACCTGGCTTTGCTTGGTGAGGTGGGCTCAAGGCAGTTGTTTTTCTGGGAACTTCCTAAACCCAGCAGATCCTCCTTATTCTTTGAAAGCCTTTAATTTTCCTCCAAGAAACACAGTGGGACAACACAGGAGGACTGGAGCAGGTCCCATCCAACCTGAGTTTCCCTCTGAACTGTTTGGGATGGTGTAAAGAAGTAGGTGCTTTAGAGAAACCGTTTAATACTGCGCCTTTGTAGATACAGAATGTGTGACACAGGCAGGGAAGGGAGCTGTGGAGGATGATCACCATGGGTTGAATGGATTTGTGTGAGTCTTTTGCCAGGGCATCCTCCAGAAGCAGCTGTTTGGTGGCCCATGAGCTGGTGGTGGTGAGGTAGGAGTGACGCGCTGCACTCGGGAGGTGACTGCCAGGCTGAGCCCAACCTTGTCCAACCACATTTTGGCAATTTGGGACAAGTATTGACAGCAGAGCTCAGGCTGACTGACCACCTACTTCAGATGTTTGCTCCCTTGCTGGTTTTGTGAGAGCAGGAGGTGCATCCCAAGGGGTAGGTTGGCAAATCTTACCCAGTGGTGTCAGTGGGTTCCTGCTCTGATGCTTATCTCTCCTCAGAGCTTTGCCTTCCCCCTCTACCAAAGCACCAAAGTCACCCCCACATTTGATTTCTGCATCCTTCAAGCCATGTGCTGCAGCCCCTTCTGCTTCCCCAGCAGTGGTGAGTCCACAGGCCCTTTGCAAATACCCTGTACAGGGACGGGTCATCAAAACTCCCCTGCCTGACTGCTCGGGTGTTAAATCACTGTTTCTTTGCACTAGAGAGGTGTCTGGAGGCAACACAAGGACCTGCAGGAGCTGTCAGAAAGGCTGAAAAGGGATGGGCCTTTGTGCTTTCAGAAAATTCAGTATGTCTCCCACAAATACTTCTCCGTACTCCCTTCTACTGATATTTAACCCTGGTGTGTCCCAGCTTGTTCTGGACAAAAAAGACACCCCAGGGCAAAGAGGCTCAGCAGGGTAAGTCTCCTACAACCAGTAAGTCTCACCTCACAGACACATTTCAGCCTCAGCTTTGGGGTCCCTGTACCTGCTCTTGTTCTGTCCTGCAGTGGCTTCCCTGCCCTGTCCCTATCCACGCTGTCCTCTTCGCTAATGGATCCAAGGCAGCAGGAAAGCGGGAATCAGGGATATCTCTGCAGTGACAGCTCTTCCTCTGTGAGCTGCACCTTGTCAAGCCAAAGCTGCCCGACCCTGGCATGTGTGCTTGAATCACTCCCCTGTTCCTCCTCTAAATCCCCACCTGAGGTCAAGCTTTGAAAGAAAGGTCAGATCCATCTGAAGGCTGTCCAGAGAGGGACTGAATCACTCAATCATGAGTCATTGAAAATTGAATTGATGCAAATATTCCTTTGACAACCTGTAAGTCTGGGGAGTGTTCCAGCTGGACTACAGGCTTTGTGCCAATGCAGCTGGGCTTCCCCTGGCTTGGAGGAGGTTTTTTCAGCAGGTAAACAGGGGGTGGGAGAGTCGTCAGAGCACCAGAATTTTCTTTTCTTCCCAGGGCCTGACTTGTGGCAGGAGGGGAATCTCTGCGGAGAGCCTGTGTCATCACTGTGTCACCGCCTGGCAGCACTCCTGATTAGTGACCCTGACTCTAGGCTGTTGGATTTTTTGTTATCACCATCAGAGGTGCTGGACACAGCGATGCTGGCTGTCTTGAAGAGCAGCTGAACACTCCCAGTTCTCCTAATAAATCATTAACTACTCCAGAACCATCACTGAAGTGTACAAGGAAATAAGCAATTACCTCCTGCCCTAGAGGAGCAGCTGCTGTCCGGAACTAGAAAGTGTCTGGGGATAACAATGTAACCAGAATAATTTAATGCTCTTTTGTGTTTGTTAAATTCAGAATTATATTCATAGTTTTACTCTCCCTTCCCAAAAGTAGGGGGCAATTAACTTTGAGGCAACATTACTGACATTGACTGACCTTGCATGAGCACAGTTGTGACTTTTTGTACTGGCTTTGCATGGATCTGAATGACCAGAGCAAAAGTAAGGAAATGGAGAAATAGGATCTGTATTCCACAGAATCACTGAATCATTTAGGTTGGAAAAGACCTCTAAAATCATTCAGTCCAACCTTTGACCAATCCCCACTCTGTCAACTGGACCAAAGCCCGCAGTGCTGTGTCCAGGCATTCCTTGGACACCTCCAGGGATGGTGACTCCACGACCTCCCTGGGCAGCACATTCCAATGCACATCCACCCCTTCTGTGAAGAAATTTTTTGTGATGTCCAACCTGAACTTCCCCGACTCAGCCTGAGGCTGTGTCCTCTCATCCTGTCACCTGTTTCCCAGGAGCAGAGCCCGTCCCCCACCTGGCTGCACCTTCCTTCCAGGGAGTTGGAGAGGGTGAGAAGGTCCCCCTGAGCCTCCTTTACTTCAGACTAAACTTCCCCATCTCCCTTAGCTGCTCCTCATAGAATTCACTCTCCAGACCCTTCACCAGCTCTGTTGCCCTTCTCTGGACATGCTCCAGCCCCGCAGTGTCTTTCTTGAAGTGAGTATTTGCCACATATAGACAATGAACTTAAGGTTGCGCAGCCCAGCTCAGACAAGTGGAAAAAGGCCAGAATTGAGGTTATCTCTGTGGTGCTGCAGCAGAACATGAAAAGGATGCTGAGTCCTGTACAAACTTTAAAGAGAAATCTAGCTAAAGATAGGTTTCTTACCAAAATGCAGCCATGTCAGAGCACTACATCATTGTGACGTTTGAAATGCCCTTTATTTTCAGGTTATGATTTAATGCAGACATGGGATGACTTGTTTTGCCAAAAGTAGAGTCCACTCAGAAAGTCTGAATTCTTTCTGTCTTTAGGAGTGACCACTAAGCCTTGGGACTTTTCTTTGCCCTTTGTCTAAAGAACAGTTCTGGCCTGATACATTTTGAGCTGGATTTTTCACTACTTTTTAATTTTTAATTGCCTCCCAGCTCAGGAGGCGGTCAGAACACACTTTCAAATAAGATTTATTGTATTACTTGAATACCTAATCAGACAATTGCTGTATTTATCTTAATCATGTATATTACTTCATTTATTTCAACGCAGGTTCCCTTTGAAAACCATTTCAAAGCATCATGACAGACCTCCAATTAGTAAGCAAGAGTTTGGAAGAACTTTAATGTTTGATACTTGTAATTAAATATTAAATGAAACACAGACCTCTCTTCTTTAAAGACGGATATCTACTTTATATTTGTAAAGTTTGTCTTTATACATATAAATAAATATAGAACCTTCATAGAAGCTCCATGGGTTTCTTATCTCCACGTTTTCCACATTTTCTGACTGCTTTGGGCTGTATCTAACTGTGTGATTATTTCATTTGGGAACTGATAAATTGCTGCAAGTCAAACAGAAGTATTTCTAAACTTTGGCCCAAGAGGTGAATGATATTTTTGGAGGGGAGTCTTTCCTGCTACTTTTCCTTGTGCAAGCTGATTTATTTGCTTTGGAACAGGCTGCACTCACAGTACTTCCTGGCTGGAGTAGAAGTCCTGGGATTCCCATGGGGGAGACTGAACTCGACATGCTTTCAAGACAAAAATTGTTCAAGACAAATAATTTGGACAAAGCTGGGAAGAAGTACTAAATAGAACTGAAATCTTTGATAATCAGCCAAGGGTAGGGGAAGTGTAAAATACCAAGGGATGAGTTGTGCTCTTTTATTCAGCATCATTTCTCTGCAAATAGCACAAGTAACATTCCTGCAGGGCAGGCATGCTGGAGATGACTAAAATTTAAAGTGTTTAGTTTGCTTAGGCAGGAAAACAGGAAAGAACAAAGTTTCTCAGTGTAAACAGAAATTTCATGTCTGTCAGACTGATTTTGTCCTGGAGAAAAAAACTCGATCAGACAAACAGAACCGATGGGACAAAATGTGAAAGCCAGAGAAATAAAAATTTCCAGGCTCAGCCAGTTTATTGATTTCCTTTCAGCAACACAGAGATCATTTGCCACATTATCAGCTACTGTGGATTAACCTTACGTTGCAAAATAACTTGATGATTGACTTGGGGCTCTGAGAACCATCAACAAGGCAGAGCTGAGTCTGACTTTCATTACAAGGTCTCGCCCCAGATGAAGCCCAGCTGCTGTGGCAGAGGTGAAATATGAACAAGTCCAGCTCTCCTGAAACCTAAATTCTCATCAGTTAGGGAACAAAAAACTAAAGAGAAATTTGAAAAGGGAAAAATGAAATGCACAGAGTCTCAGCCATGAGGTCTTGGTTCTTCAGGGTGCTCCTTGGCGAGGATGGAGCTGTGGGATATTGGTGGCGGCGTAGGGAGCATCAGCCCTTGGAAGAGCATCAGGGGAAGGCACAGTGCTAAGTGCAGTCTCCATCATCCCAAATTTGCCTGGCAGTGAGCTTACACGCCCCTGGGACTCCAATTTATTCATACAGATGAAGGCTTGGCTGGCTTGTGCAGGCTGAGGATGAGGGTGAAGGGAAGGTCAATGGCAGTGGGCAGCACTGCCATCCTCTCAACACCCACATGGTCCTTGCAGGGGCTTGGGGGGCATCGCTGTCCCCAGGGCTGCAGCACAGCCAGAGCCATGCAAAGCATCCAGCACCCAGCTCTGCTGTCACTTGTTTGTTATTGTCATTGCCATTTCCCTCTTTTTGAAAGGGAGGGGGACATTTGTTTTATTTTATTAGATCTCACTGAGCCCTTGGAAGGGAAGGGAAATGTATGTGGGAGGGGAGAGGGAGAGGTCCTGGCATGGCTGTTGCTAGAGACAGGGCGAATGGCCGAGACATTTGAGAAATAATTCTGTTTAATTTAAGCCTCAAGAGCTTCTAATCAAATTGCATCACCTGTGGTTCTGCTGCTTTCTTCCAGGCCAGAGAGAGGGAAGAATAAAAGCCGACAGAAAACCCTGACCTTTGGTACAGCCAGCTGTGAATGGAGAATTTCCAAGCCTGAGTGAGCCAGGGGAAGTTGAAGGGAAGCATGTTCTCTCTAATAGCCCTTTCCCTGGAGAGCCCAGGGGGTGGATTCTGAGCCAAGGCGCCGTCTGGAGGAGTCTGGGCCGCTGGTGGGGTTATCACGGGTACCAAGCCAGCCAAGCACTGCAGGGGATGTGGAGAAACAGCTTTGCCTTGCTCAGTGGCAAAGCAAGTGGCAAAACAAGTGGCACACGGTCCCCCAAAAAGCTCACCCCAAAGTCAAACACCAGCTTTTGCATTTCCCTCCATCAGCTCGTGGGTAACACAAGCCTGGAGGTGAAAGGGGAAAAATTTGCCTTGATGCTGCTGAGATTGATGTGCTGCAACATGGGTAGGGCAATAATAGCCCATCCTTGAGCTATGAGGGCTACAGAACATCTGATTTTAATAGTTCCTGCTCTTTTAAAGGGAAAAGCAGAGTTTCCAACTGGAGAGAAAAAAAAAAAGAAATGGATTTTTAAAGGTTTTCTTCATTATGTAGGTTAAAACTGGCATCGATGTCCCAGAAACTGCAACTGCCTTGCTGCAATATTTTGAAAATATCTGGGACCTCAGGCTGGGAAAGCAAAGCTTGGAAAGAAATGGTTGGAGAAGGCTGTGATGATGTGGAAGATGACTGATATTCATCCTCACTGAAGTAGCAGTAAATCTGAAAGGGATAACTGCATTTTGATCTTGGTATGAATTCTTTAGCTTCCAGCTCCACAAGCACAGGGTTAGATTTCTACTGTGCAGATTGTACTGGGCACACACCTTTTTTAGCTCTGAGTCATCCATGCAAGCTCTGCTCAGGTGGAGACGTGGAGTGGTCCCAGAAGCAGATGCTGCTGCACAGCAGCCCTCATCTCTCCTGCTCATGCTGTACAGAATTTTGCTCTCTCTGTTACTACTGGGAAGTGGCTCGGATGTAGCTGAGAGCAAAAAGGGATGCAGACATCATGAGTTAACCAGAAAAAAATCCTTATTTTGGGTTACCAAAAA
>VZRS01006356.1:734013-812186 GCA_013398055.1 Ifrita kowaldi | reverse complement strand
GGAAGTCTGGAGAGGGATTTAACTCTAGAGTGCTCACACAGCTTAAAAATGTCCCTGTTTGAGCCAGAGCTTTGAAATTTGGTAAGTCTGGACACAGTGAAGGGAACGATGTGGGGAAAGCAGAGGGGATGTGTAGGAAAAGGGGACAGATTTGCAGAGGTGCATCAGAGGGGCAGGAAACCCAGCAAAGGGCCAAGAGCATGCCTGGCAAAGCAAATTCAGTTTGGTTGGGGGAACAAGGTGATGTGTCCCTTTTGGGGCACAGGAAGGAAAAGCAGCAGGAATTACAGCCCACAGCATGTTTTTCTGAGCTGAACAAGCACCAATGGGCTCAGAATGAGCCCTGTGGCAGTGCACTGGGAATGACTGAGAAGGGGCAGATGGAGGGACATGGCTTGTGGGCATGGAGAGGGGCAGCAAAATGCAGGAGCAGAGCCCTGTAGCTGCAGATGCCACTATGAAGCACCTGCTGAGCTGGGAATACTCATCCCATCCATGGAGAGGAGATGGAGCAGAAGCATTTCTGGTGGGTCATCCGAGTTGTGCTGGGAGCCCACCACCACGAAACGACTGCTTAGGCCACCCCTGCTGTTGGGGAAGGAGTTGAAACTGGGAGGCAAAGGGTGCCTGAAGCCACGTCTGAGGCACAGCTCTGTTTGTGGGCGGGTGAAGCTCGCACTGAACCTGCCATGGGCTCTCATCGAGTCCCAGCCCTTCAGACTCATTTTGAGGGACATTTTTTTCTCTGCTTAGACCAAAGACCAGGCCAGCCCTTAAAGACAGCCCCATCCCATGCAGATCCATGGCCAGCAGTCTCGTGCAATTAGATCAGGATAGGCAGAAGCCCATCCAAACTGCGGTGCATGGGTTTTTGGAGAAGCCATGTGAGAGCCGGCCCTTGCCTTCGGGAACCAACCATGGGGTGAGGAACAGGGTGACTTTTATTTTAGCAAGGACAGGAGCAAGAAGAGCCCACAGTGTTCATCTGGTTTGCCTTTCTGCACGGTGAGGGAAGGTCATGAGGATGTGCCCAGCAATTCCTGCAGCCATCCCAGGCTTTCTGGGTGAGATGACAGGCGCCAGCTGCAACATTTATAATTCCCTGCCTGCTCCCCAAGTGTATGCCTACCCATAGCCCAAGGGAATGAGAGCTGAATGCAGATTTCAGAGAATATTATAATAATGATAGTCACACTAGAGCTGCATTGCTCACATGGATGTGTTTGTGGGGTGCATGCCATCATTTGGGAGGGTGGAGCACATGCTCAGGCAACACTGACCCTGTCGTTTCCATGCCATTGGTTTTTTAAAGGAAACATTCAATTAAAATCCCATTTAGTCTGGCTGAGCAGAGGCCTGTATTATTCAACTGATAAAGAGAAGATAAGGCTTCAGAAGCATCACACACGTTACAGATCTAACTGCTGAAGTTTGTGCTAGGGCATAAATCCTCCTGGAAACCTGCCTCACTTGGGTTAAATGCTACAATATTCATCCTGACTTTTTGTTTCCCTGACATCTCACGGACCCTGCAGCCTTGAGCTGGGCATTAGGGAGCTGCACACAGAATCTGGAGAGGTTTGGTGCCTTAATGCAGAACCAGGAAGGCTGAATGGCAGAAAGCTCCCTAGGCTGTCTTGCAGGAGCGCGAAAAAAAGCACCACGTCTTCAATCCTGCCCTTTGCCAAAAATTACAGGTCTTCCAGTGGGAGTTCCTGCACACTCAGGCTTTGTAAACTATAATTAAGGAACTGCTGAATAGCAATTTTAAATAAGCACATTTTCAATGTAGCTCTTGGAAGATGGAATTAGCGGTAATTCCTGAGTAGATTTAAGCATTTATAAAAATGTCAAGCCCTCTGCGCAAGGAAGCCCTGGATCTGAGTTTTTTCAAGTGTTTGCACCTACATTATTAGAGGATCCTCAGGCTGGACTATCACAAGCACTGATCATTTATTTTGGTGTCTGTGCACGATCTCTTTAAAAATGCAGTCCTAGTCCTACCTTCATGAATTTCCCCAAAATAATCTGCTGATTAATGTCCCCTGAAGTCAAAAATGCCAACTATAAATAGCCTTCAATTCAAAGCTGAATTTCCTTTCTTGTATATCAGACTGCTTGAGTTACTGAAACAATAATGGAGCTGGAGGATTATTGCAACATCTACATCCGTATTTTAGTTGCAATTAAACTTTCCAAAGCAAAGCCCCCAGTTTATGTAATGAAACCAAACACTTTGTTTCAAAAAAAAAAAAGACTCTGCAAATACAATCATTATAATCCAGTTCCAGAAGAACTAAGAAAAAGATCAATCCAGAATTCATTAAATGCCTTATGTGTCAAGATGACCTTTAAGGTTTGCTGGTAATCTACATTTTCAAATTTTTAGGCCTTTTTTTTGCAGACTCTCAGAGTGAACAAAGCAGCACTGATCATATTTATTGCTTGGCAAATGAGGGATTTTCTGACCATTTTATGTCTACATATTTTATTTTGCTTTGGTATAACAATTATGGGCTTCAGACTACAACAGAAATGAGGTGCCCTGGAAATGCCCTGTAAATTGTGAGCTGTTTTTCCACAAGAGTACAGGAGAAAGAGCTGTTTTGAAGAAAACATCAGGGATGCATCTGCCATCCAACCCCCTCAAAGGAGCACGTACCACATCTTTCTCATCCCTACACCCAGAGAGAAAGAATTTTTCTGACCAGAGAACGAACTTGCCCCAAATCTGGCATCATCCTCAGGGGTGCTCCTGGGTAGAGTCCCATGCCCTCTTTCCCCCAAAAGCTAAACCATTTTGAAAACTAGTAGTGTTTCACTGAGGAGAAATGTGCACGAATCTCTGTTACATTTTGGCAACTCCCAGGACAGTAAATTGGGTATTTCAAGTAACTGGATTCTAGATTAAATACAGAAGCCCAAGTTAGGGAGGCAAACCAAGGACAGGATAGGCAGAACCAAAGCTGTTGCATGGGAAGTCACTCATCCAGAGAGAGAAAATGGCTTTGCTCCTGCTTTGGTCTGGGTGAAAGCTCAGAAACTGCTGATACCAGTGACAAAAATACTGGTTTATGACCTGGTAGCTCCTGTGATGTCTGACGCCCAGGCCAAAGCAGGAGTTGCTGCTGGGTCTCATGCCTGCTGGAAGCAGTGGAAGTCCAGTTCTTCAGGGCAGATCCTCTCTACCCCAAGGCACATCCCATACCTGCATTTTTAGGGGTAAGAAAATCGGATTTTGCCCCTACAGCTGAGAAGTCATGAGGCAGGGCATTAAGCACGACCCAGAGGTTCTTTGAAAACCATCTCCCTCAGGATTCCCACATGCCTCATCAGTCCAATGCTTGGCCACAAGAGAAAGAGAGACAATAATCATTTGCTTGTGTGGGATGGGAAATGGGATGTCATGGGGAGGCTTTGCCCGTGGTTTCACATAAAGGGTGGGGCAGAGCAGGACACACATCCAACCTACGGCTCTTATCCACTCCCATTTGTATTTTCCCTGCATCAGAGACCTTTTCTGTCAGAGAGAAAGGGCTGATTGACAGCACCAAGGGGCAAGACCTTGCTGTCCCTGCCAAACAGGTACATCCCTCTTGTGAAAGGACCACCTGCCAAGTCCTCAGCCTCTCTGCTATGGCTATAAATAATCACTTCCCGTGATTTCCATAGCTTTCTGATGCGGATGCTTGACCTCTTGTAATCGTGTCCTGATCCCCCACTCATGTTACACAGGATATCCAGCAGCCATGGTGCTGGGGATGGGCTGAAGCTCTCTCCTCCTCGCTGTCCCTCCCTGGAGCCTGCGTGCTGCTCTCCCCACTTTCATCTCCACCGGCATCTGACGCCGTTCCTCTCCTCGCTGCTCTGGCAGCTCTCCACTGTCCCTGTTCAGATTTAAACACCAGGTTGCACCTGTTGGTCGAGCTGTTGATTGGGAGGAACCCCAGAGGAAAGTGACCCCGCGTGTCCGGCTGAGCCGTCCCTCCCTGCTAATGGAGAAGCGCTGAAGCCACCAGCGTGTTCCTCCCGGCTGTTTGTATCCCTGTGTTGTATCCTGCCTTATTGGCTGCCTCCTTGGAAAAGAATTCTGTCACTTAACTGATTGTAACACCTCTTTTTTTTTTTTCTTCCTCCTCTGGCAGTCTAGCAGCCTCAGGACTTGATTTCTCACATTTATTCGGCCACTGCTGTGCAGCAGGAGGTGATTTTAGGACAGTAGGCAGCACATCCTTGTTTCTCCACGCCATGTGTTAGGGGAGCTTGATGTTGTCCCAGCACAGTGTCTTTCTTCAATGCAAAACAAGTGGGGTTTATGCAACTCTGGCTTTCTAGGCCAACTCCATTCACTCCTGCACTCTGCTTTGCACAAAGACTTGCATTTTCCCAAGTTGTTTCCTAATTTTGTGGCTTCCTATGTGTCTGTGGGTGGGCCCCAGGAATGGGGGCTCCACAGTGTGAAGGACGTGAAAGAAACGTTGGCTGGGGACCTTCACTCAAGCAGCACAATCACAGAACAAGCTGAGTTGGAAGGGACCCACAAGGATCATCGAGTCCAACTCCTGGCCCTGACAGGACACCCCAAGAGTCACACCATGTGCCCAAGGGCATTGTTCAAATACTTCTTGAGCTCTGTCAGGCTGATGTTGTGACCACTGTCCTGGGGAGCCTGTTTCAGTGTCCAGCTATCCTCTGGGTGAAGAACCTTTGCCTAACATCCAGCCAAAGCTTCCCCTGACACAACTTCAAGCTGTTCCCTTGGGTCCTGTCACTCATCACAGAGATCAGTGCCTGCCCCTCTGCTTCCCCTCCTGAGGAGGCTGGAGACCATGATGGGATCTCCCCTCAATCTCCCCTTCTCTAGGCTGAACAAACCAGCCTGCAAGAGTCCCTAAAAATGCCATATCAACACAGCCAGCTGGGTTCTCCCTGGTGACAATATCCATCAATCAGGAGAACCATCAACCTGGGACTTTGTGGCAGCCCAGAAGTCGATCTGGGGGAAAGTAGGGACAATGTGTTTTCCTTTCTGCTGTTAAATCTCTGAAAGTCACATATTAAACACACCCTCGGATCACCCTGTGGCAGCCCATATCTGGATACCTCACAACAGGCCATAAGGAGCTTTCAGAGGTCCCTCAAACGAGCCTCTTCCTATCTCCCATCAGCCAGCACCTTCTCAGGGTGGCTCAGCTCTGATAAGAGATGTCCTTATTTTCTTTGGGTTCACAGTGTGACAAACGTATTCCTCCCAGTGCTGCTGAGGAGGGATGATACCGTGTGTATTGGGCAACAAGGAGAGTGGAGAGGGAGGGCAAAACAGCCTGACAGCTGCTTCTCAAGTAGACCATCAACAGCTATCTGCTAGCAAATTTAAAATAAATCAGGGAAAAGTTATTTTTTACAACTTTCCTTCATTTTTCTACTGGCTAGCAGGCAGGCTTTTGCATCCAGCAAAATAACAGGCATTTCCATGAGCTGTTTATTTGCCAGGGTATTGGAGGAAGGTGAATGATTAAGCCTTGGGGGGTGTTAATGGGGCCATTTCATGCTGTGGTGATTGGTGGACTGATAGAATGGATTATGTACCTATAATGATCATTTTTTTTTGCTGCTGGGTGGTCACAATTTCCCATTGAAAATCTGCTTGTCAGGGCACCGAGACATTTTTCCGTGGGTGTTCTTTATTGTTATTTAAAGGTAAGGAAATTATTTCAAAAGCACGAATTAAGCTTGGTTGCCAACAGGATGGAGATAAAGTTGAAAAAAAGAAAAAAAGAAAAGCCTTTGGGAATCTGACAGCCCTCCCCACATGCAACCACACTCCTGTGGGACGGGGGGATGTGTGGGCTGTCACCGGCCCCCACATTCTGCTTTAACGTGGAGAGCTGGGAATCAATCACTTTGATGTCTTATCTTATCCCTGAAGATAGATAGCAGTGGCTCGCTCGGTGGCTGCCGTAGTGCCACTCTGACAGACCCTTTTGAAGTACTAGAGCAGCACTTGAGCGGCTGTCGCGAGAGCGGAAAAGCTGACACCAGCTGCTCTGGGACACGGCCACCAGGGACGTGGGGAGGGCGATGTCTTTGTGCTGGGTGGCACCTCTCCTTGTCACCCATGGGTGTCACAGCAGGGGCTGGCGGTGGGTGGCTTTGTGCACACATCTCCCACCCATGGGCGCCTCTGCCCCGGGCACAGCTCTGCCGGCTCTTGTTCCACAGAGATGCACTTGCTGAGAGTGGAGATGGCAGAAAGAGGCAGGGAGGTGTTCAGACATGTTCCTCTGATTCTTGGGGCTGAGCTATCTCGCTGGCATTTGGGTATCCAAATTCAGCTGCTGACTCCATCCCTGGCAAACCTCTGTGGGCAGCATGAACTGGGTTCCTATCAACGCCTTTAATAAGAATCTTCTTCCCCTCCAACCTCTCCCCACACAGGTTGTTTCTTGTTCTTTCTGGTTTGTTCTTCCTACCATCCAGCAGACACAACCTCTCTTATGCTCCCACAGACCAAAAAGGCAAAAAAGTTTGCTCCAAATTTACCTTATCCGAACTTGCAGCAGCATTTTCCCTGGCCTTTGGCAAGCAGAGTCCTACTCTCCATTTCCCCATCCCTGTGCGTTGGCTGGCACACCTTTCTGCTTTTAACTTTCCCCTGCTTTGCCTTCCTTTTGCATCAGGCAGAGCAGTCAGATTGTGTTTTCAAAACCTCTCCTGTCTCTTTCTGCCTCTAATTCCCAATTCTACCCGCACCTTCTCCTTCTCACTCAAACACAATTTTTGAACAAGAAACTTTGTGTTTTCCTGTAGACACCTAGAAATACCTGTGAAGTGCTCTCATTGCCCTCCTTTGCACTTGCCTTTGCTGCAAGAGAGCCCTGGGTAGTAATTAGGTGACTGATGGATGAGTATCATGGCCACGATGCTGACAGATACCACTTCATCATTTCCCAGTAATCCATTGCACCTGTTATTAAATGTTTTCTTTCCTTCAGCCTGGAAACTCTTGTGAGGGCTTTTTATTTGGTGCTTTTAGACCCTGGAACAAAGATATCCTGGACTCTCTCAAGTGCTACAGGAACTTAAGTGCCAAATAAAAGAATAGTAATTTACAGCCAACCACTACTATGCAGTTCAGAGCTGAGGATAAAAAACAGTGGAGTTGTTTTCAAAGTTTTCTTCTTTATGCATCAGGTGAATGGAATCCAAAGGTTCTTTTCTTTGTTGGCTTGGCTAGTTTGATTGTAGTGCCACTGTGAAATTTCCTTCCTTCTGATGGGTTTTTTTGTGGGTTTTTTTGAGTTTTTGTTTGTTTATTTGGTTTGGGTTTTTTTTTTTTTTTTTTGTGGGTTCTTTTTTTTTGGTTTTTTTTTGTTTTTTTGGTTTGGGTTTTTTTTTTTTTTGTTTGTGGGTTCTTTTTGTTGGGTTTTGTTTGTTTGTTTTTTTGTTTTCATTCTTTAGTTGTTTTGTTGGTTTTTTGGGTTTTGTTTTGTTTTTTTTTTTTTGCAAAGAATTGAAGCCTTGATGTTTTAACGAAAATCATTTACCTGCCTGTGCCCCATATCACTGCTGTGGTGCATCACAGTCCCTGTGTTACCATGCAGATCCTGGAAACAGCATATGGAGACATGCCCAAGCCCAGTTCACAAAGAATCACTGCTGCCATCCCACACCAGAAACCTCCTGCATAACATTTTTTTCCTTGCTTTAAGTAATCAGTCCAAATGGAAAGCACATAGCGATGGAAAGCAGCCACTCCTTGGTTTAAAGAGAATAAAGTGCTTGGTCAAAACCCTGACAGACAATTGCTGAATGAATTCCACAGAAGGGAACCCATCAGCCTGACTCCCAGATGAGATTCCAAATGCTTTTTGCAGAACTGATCCATTGGTGTGTCTTGGTGCTGGCATGAATTCTTTGTACCAGGAGGAGCCATTCCTAGGTCTTGTCCTATTTCATAGAATAATTAAGGTTGGAAAAGACCTCTGAGATCATCAAGTCCAGCCATTAAACCAGCACTGTCAGGTCTACCACTAAACCATGTCCCCAAGCACCTCATCTGCACATTTTGTGAACATTTCCAGGGATGATGATTCCACCATTTCCCTGGCAACCTGTTCCAGTGCCTGACCACCCTTTCAGTAAAGAAAGATTTCAACATCCTCCTTCCTCACCCACAAATTCCAGCACTTCTTGCACACCCTGGTGGATCACATTGCCCATTTATCCAGCCCAGGCCTCCTTTACGACCCTCAGCTCTGGTGATCAGCAGTAACAACTGTCCAAGTGACCTGATGGGTTAAATGTCTGCCTCCTGTGCCCCTGCTTGTAGTACAAAGTCCAAATTATGAATCTAAAGGCAATATCTGGGTAGTGTCTTCTCAAAGCTTTCTCTGTTGGCCCAGCTACACCTCATTTTCTCTTCATCAGTCTGAGTCATTTTAAAGTGTCACATTTTCCTGGCCTTAAATGAGAACACTCATAACATTTTATTCCGTATTTTTCAATTTTTTTATCCTATGGATTCTGAAAGTGAAATTGTTTAATTAAAGGAGTCTAGTTCTGCTTCGATTTATATAGCCAAATATTAGAATATAATTCTAATGACGAAGTCACCCAGATCCCAATTTTCATCTGTCAATAGTATTTGCTAGCAAATCATGGCTGAAAGTGGTTGTTCTCAGTTATTTTTACACTGCAGAGAAAAAGTGACTTGATGGCAGGATTCTTTGAGAGGCCTGGGCAAAACTGATTGTATTTTTTACCAAATTACTGTTTAGCAATCCAAAGATGTTCTTTGCTATTTGCTGGCATATGAAAAGATACACTAAATGGCACTGAGGGGTTAATATTCATGACCCTGACTCTACCTCTCAACAAGATAGATTACATTTTCAATTCTATTCCTTGGTGTATAAGAGAGAATCATTTTGTAGAAAATGAGAATTGATCCAAATCTTCACCCTAAAGTCAAAATGCAGTTTTATTGACCAGAAAGGAAAAAAAAAAAAAAAAAAGATGCATTCTTTAGAGGCGTGTTCCCTGTGATATCCTCCGTGACAAAACAGCATGAAATGGGAGCAGAGCTGCCACCTCAGTGGAGAAACCAAAGTCTGGAGAAGGACAGGCCATGCCTGGGAGACCCAGCTCCTCCTGTGGGCTCATTTGTGAGCAGTTTGTGTGCAACCTCTGTGCATTTTCTTCTCTTCACAGGATTGGGTTGGTTGCCTCCCTGCCCTCCGTGCCTCTTCCAGCCTGACACTGCAGCTCTCAGGGGCCATACAGGGTCCAGACAAAAGGCCAAGGGGGGTTTCCATAGTGTGATGGGAGCCAGGCACCTCCCTTCTGTTGGAAGTCCCTGGGAGGTGCTGTCTGTGCTGCCCTTCATGGGCTGAAGGGAAGCGATGACTTTTGGGTGAAGGGCCCCCCACAAGAGGTCCAGGGGCATCAACAATGGGACACAGCTTGTGTACCCTCCTGGGGCCAGCTGGGAACAGCCTGCAAGCCAAGCAGGCTTGGGGACTTTGTCCTGCTGTCCTGGCTAGGCAGAGGCACAGGTTTGACTTCTGGCCATGCCCTGGGCCAGCTGTCACTTTGGGAAACATCATTTCATTGCTCTGCTTCCACATCTCCTTGCTCAGCTTTGGCTTTGCTGTGCTTATCTACACTGCTGGTCCTCCAGAAACACTCTGGGAGTCAGCCCTGGCCAGGTGTCTCTGGTTGGGTATTAGGTCTGATGGCACTTTATTTTCCCCTTCCCTTGAGTAGTTAAAACGAACAAACATGTTCCTAACCTTTCCCCTAGGAGAAAAATGCTGAAAAATATGAGCCTAAAAGGTGAAACAAGCCCAAATTTCTCTGTTTCATAAGACATCTAAGAAAATCTCCCGGTTTTCCTTATTGTAGGGCTGAAGAACTTTACAGCCCACTCACCACGTGGCTGTGAATATTTGGGCTGGCACTACCAGTGCCAAGCTGGGCACGCCAGCGTTTTGCTCTCAACATTTTGTGTGCTGGCGTGCAGCCAGGCTGGAGAATTCTCTTTAATCATAGGAGATGAAAATTAAAAACCCATCAGCTGCCCGATCCAACAACAAAGCCTTTCTGCAGGAGGCAGAGGGCAGTGTTTGCACACACATAGTCATTAGGAGCACGAGCGGGCCAAGTTCATCCCTGGTGCTCTCCCCGTGTTTCTCTTCGGGGTGAGGGTGGTGGGGCTCTCTTTGGGGCGATGGTGGTGGTCCACTGGGATTCAGTGAGATAAAGGACAGCTCGGATGTGTTTGGGGAATGTTGTGGGGGTGGTTGTAGTGCTCTCCTCTTCTGAAAAACTGCCACAAGTCCCCATGGAGCCCCTTGAGACTGGGGTGCAGCTTCTCCCGTGGGACACCTGCATCAGGGAGCCCCATGGGTTTCCTCCCCAGCTGGGGGAATTACCCTGCACTGAGCAGTCAGAAGCTGAGTCAGAAATGTTATAGGCTTCACAGGAGGCGGCTGCTCACAGGTTCAGCTCTTTGGTCCTGTCCCTGGGGCACTCATGGATCTGGAGAGGGAAAAAGTGCCCACTACGTTATCCTGCTGGTTGCATTTAATGTGTCTCCCTTAGTGTTAGCTGTATGCAGGCAACTGATCCCGGAGAGGCAGGAGGGGGGGGCAGTGTGCCTGTGTACATGCCTAGGAGGCTAATTTGATCTCCTGCCTGCCTCTCCCCTGCCTGCTACCTCAAAACAAACCTACATCGTGGCAATGGGCCTCACGGATTAGCAAGGGGAGACCACGGCACAGCCTCGCTTCTGGGAAATGACACCGGCTAATGGCACGGCAGGGCACTCACAGCCTCGGAGCCGACCCTTTGGCAGGAGCCTGCAAGTCTGAAATCAATACCCCCTGCGCTTCCTGTGCCCCCCTGCTCCTGCTCGTCCCCTCCAGAGCCGAGCTTTCCCAGGGTCACAGCTCAGATCCGCGTCATCCGGATGCTCCCTGTGACAAAACACTCGCTGGGGCTAAACGTATTGGAAAATTGAAAGAAAACTTTTCCCAAACTAAAACTCAGTTTGTGTTTACAAATAGGGCTGCTTTAGGAAACCAATAAACTTCACACTTTGCTGCTGGTACCCTCAGGGGAAAAAAATCACTGCTCTGAAGCGCTGTTCCTACAAAAACACTTTGTGTGTGGCTGTAGAGACCACTGTAGCTTGTATCCACGTGAACAGGGAGTACATAAATCTTTCCTAGGCATCTCTTTTAGTTACCTAAAGTTACCTGCAAGAGGCAGCTTCCCCTCTGCAGCACCAGCTGCATTTCACATTATGGTAAAGACAGCACAGGGAGACTCTTCTGCCACTCGATACTAACCATCCTGTGATTAAATTTATCCTTGCTTTAGCTTCATTGTGCCGCTGGAGCTGAGTCAAGGTTTAATTTATCCCACAGAGGTCCTCATGAGCTTTCAGCAGAGGAGAAATGCACTCCCTGCCCGTGGTGCACTAGAACAGCTGATTGAACATCCCAGCTCTGAGCTGAGCAGGATCTGGGAGGACAACACTGCAGCAGGTGGTGTGTAAAGGGATGTGTGACACAGCCACATTGTTCAACCACTGAGAAATGCAAAATTATCTCTGAGAAAGCCTTTCCTACCCACCTGCTCTCATTGAAGGGTGGGAATTACTGTCCCCCAGTTTCAGTCAAGCAGCTGCTGAATGCTGTGGGGTCCACAGGCTGCTTCCAGTAGGGATGGGAACTGTCTATAATCCTGATTCGGTCCCTCAGTGCTTCAGGAACCAAATAAGATCACGCCTCCTCTTCCAGGCTCTCTCCTCCAGTCAGTGCCTCAAACTTTCTCTATGATTTTTCCTATTATTTTTCTAAATATTTCTAATAATAAATAAATAGTGTAATTAATATATTAATATATATTCTATAATTTCATATTACGTATCAATACACAAGTATAATTAAGCATTCACTCTAACTAGAATGATATTATATATTATAATTAATATGCAATTATATATAATACATATTATACAATTAACAATACATTTAATAGTAATTTTTTCTCCTAATTTTTCCTAAACACACAGCACTCTTCCAGCACCAGTGCACAGGTTTCTGCTTTAGATCCAGTCCTAAAGCCAGGCTCTTCTTGCGTGGTATAATTCTGATCGGCCTCACATGTTCCTCTCATCAGCCTTGCAACTCAGTTCTCTTCATTGTAAAAAGCTTATTTACCACGTCCATCTCTCCTGAATAAAGAATGACCATCCCACCTTCATGGAACATAGCTGGGACCAAGTCCCAAACCTCTTAAACACCCGGGGCTCTCCTCAGTGGGAGAACAATGCACTCTTAGGTTCACCCCACGTGGGATTTGTTTCGTTAAAGGTTTAAAGAGTTATAGGAAAGCCATTATTTTTACACAACGTTTCTCTTGGGACATTTTGCAACAAAGGCTGATTTTGGTCCTACCCAAAGCTCCTCAGAGGTCCTGTGCCACTCCATGTCCCTGGACAAGCCCACTGCTGCCCCAGTGCTGGGGGATGGCTGCCTGGAGCGCCAGTCTTTGTGTTCAAGCGGAACATTGCTGCCCTTGTATGGAAAATCCTGCTACGAAAAGCCTGTGTCCCCAGAGGAGACAGAGGAGTCCTGCAACTTTATTCAGATAAAGGGAGAGACTCCACTGGGGCATACCCCTGTGGGGTTTTTCCTCTCGAGGTTTTGCAGGACACAGCCTCCTTTTATCCCAAACTCCTGGCCGCACGTGGCCCTCTTCCTTTGCCCATTGCTGAGATACCTGGAAGGTGCAGCCTTCCCAAACAGCCTACTACATATTCCCCCCTTAAACCTGTCCTTTTCCCCTCAAAGTTCAGAAACTCAAGTTTGTGCTGACCCATTTGTCTGTTTCAGGAGTAAAGCTGCCTGGGTTCTGTACCAAACCTGCTGCCTGAAGCTCATAGAGACATTAAGGCTCATTTCAAAGACGCCAACACCCATCCCCTCACCCATGGAACTGTTTGTGCAGACATCAGCACACATCTTTCCTATCACCCTAACACCCACCCCAGCCTTCACCATCCTAATTACCTTCCTAGCTTTGGAGGTTTCCACCATGAAAACCTGTCCAAAACCTTGCCCCCTTCACACCTCTTTGGGTTTTCTGTAGGAAATACTTCACAGGCAGGTCTGAGCCCAGTGGCCTCCTGTACAGGAATTAACTTTTTCAGTAAATCCATCTCAGGTTTTCTAGTTTGCCTTCCTTCAGTGTTGTGGAAGCAAAAACAATCTTGGGTTTAAGCATGTCACAATTTAAAGTTGTTCCCTCTAGAAAATGAACTAAAACCTTTTGCCTGTGGAATTATTTTAGCAAAACTTATATCTTTTAAAATCCCTGGAGTCCTCAGCATGAATTCAGAGAGTGATGATGGCTTGGAGGGCCTTGGGGGTCTTTGCTGCAGGGTGATGAGGGGGTCAGTGGTACTTTCATGGGGCAAATCGTTTTCCCTTTCATGGGGAAAACGCTGGGGCAGTGGGAAGAGCGGATTGTGGAGGACTGTATAGGCAGGACTCAAGCAAAGAACAAGTCTCAGACTACTCTGAAAAGCCCAAGAACAAGCCCACTTCCTAGGGAAGTGCTTATTTTAATTAGGTCAACATTTGTGGTCAGTCAAGCTTCCACTTCAGGTGTTCTTCAAAAATTCAGCAAAGCTTCAGACAGGGTAATTCCAACATTTGTAGCACAACCTCCACGCTGCTGGGGCTGCCATGGTTGCTTACAGCAGCTCACACCGTTGGACAGTGCTGGTCACACCTGTTGGGAGGGCACCAGGAATGCTCAAATCACCTCGGAAAAGTACTTTGAAAAACACAGCATTTTCGAGGGCAAGATATGTCTTGCTTCTATGTGTGGGTGAAAAAAAAAAGGAAAATATCTCCACTGGAGTGACTTCACCCAACCTGATATTCCGAGCTGGAGATAAGCCCAGGGGAGCGATGGGCCCCATGGCTGGGGATGTGTGGGAGCTCACAAGAGCCCCACTTTGGGTACCAGCCCAGCAAGAGAGCTGCTTCACCAGTGCGTGGGTTTCAGAAAAGCTGGATCCCCTTTAGTTCAAGGAGGAGAAGGTTCTCAGAGCTCCCAAATCCACTTTTTAAAAATTTATTTTTATTTTTCTTTTCCCCCCAGGAGAGGCTCCTGCTCCGCTTCCAGCGCTCCGACGCGAGCTCGGCGTGGCTCTCCTTCATGGGACACTGGGCAGGGAGGGCTCTGCAGCGCTGCACAGCAGCACTGGGTGAGCACTGTGATGTGACAGCTGGGTGGGAGCTGCAGCAGCCTGGTGGCAGAGCCTTGGGGCAGGACCAGGCTACACTTCCAGGAGACACCTCTGACTGCATGCTCCGGGACTCCAGGCAGCGTGCTGCCCTCAGGCACCAAGCAGCGGGAGCAGCAAATGTGGTTGTGGCATGTTGCTGCTGTGGACATGGAAGTTTGCACTGCATTTGTTTTCTCACAGCAGAGGCCTCTTTCAATGCACATTCAGAGCTTGTATACAAAGGTTTGCTTCTTAGGAAAAAAAAAACCTGATAGGAATCCATTTGTTCCTGTAAGTCCCAAAGGGAAACTATTTATTGTTTAGGAGGTGTCCTGCTGTTCAAGAGCATTCTTCAGCTAGCAGGAGTGCTGCACAAGTTATCACCAAAAAAGCTTCGTGGGAAGTCAGATCTGGGAAGAACGTAATCCCCTACTTATTTTTGCACGAGTTTTCAACATCTGGCTCTGTGCTCAACCCAGGCCACATCCCCTTTGAACCGCTCTGTCTCCAAAGATGGTGTTGGAGTACCCTGGCGTGCCTGACCCCTGCGCCTCCAGGGATGCTCCATGCCAACATATGCATTGCATAGATTGGGATACTCTCAGCCAAGACAATAGATTTAATCCTTGGTGACAGTGTGTAAATAAAACAGATTTTAACATCTGGTCTTCTGTCTTTAAAACACAATGGCACTTCGTAAATAATACAGCACTGTAACTCCCAGAAGGCACTAACAAGTGCTTTATTAGGTGTCACGTCAGTGCCCCGTTTTCCAGCAACTGCCCAGAACTAGATGTGCTATAATTCAGTTACAGTGTAAGTAGCTACTAATGAGGCACATTATTATAAAGAGCCAATGCCGTGCAGCTAGACCGCAGTAAATCTGGAGTAATTCCAGTGAAATCAGTGCTAAAGCATGGATGAAATGAAAAACAAAGGTTTGCTCAAAAAAAAAAAAATAAAAGGAGAAAAGTTCTGAAGAACTGTGACATTTTGAGGAGGGGTTTGTGGAAAGCTCCTAATTCTTATTTTTTGCCCTTCNGAAGGTTCTCAGAGCTCCCAAATCCACTTTTTAAAAATTTATTTTTATTTTTCTTTTCCCCCCAGGAGAGGCTCCTGCTCCGCTTCCAGCGCTCCGACGCGAGCTCGGCGTGGCTCTCCTTCATGGGACACTGGGCAGGGAGGGCTCTGCAGCGCTGCACAGCAGCACTGGGTGAGCACTGTGATGTGACAGCTGGGTGGGAGCTGCAGCAGCCTGGTGGCAGAGCCTTGGGGCAGGACCAGGCTACACTTCCAGGAGACACCTCTGACTGCATGCTCCGGGACTCCAGGCAGCGTGCTGCCCTCAGGCACCAAGCAGCGGGAGCAGCAAATGTGGTTGTGGCATGTTGCTGCTGTGGACATGGAAGTTTGCACTGCATTTGTTTTCTCACAGCAGAGGCCTCTTTTAATGCACATTCAGAGCTTGTATACAAAGGTTTGCTTCTTAGGAAAAAAAAAACCTGATAGGAATCCATTTGTTCCTGTAAGTCCCAAAGGGAAACTATTTATTGTTTAGGAGGTGTCCTGCTGTTCAAGAGCATTCTTCAGCTAGCAGGAGTGCTGCACAAGTTATCACCAAAAAAGCTTCGTGGGAAGTCAGATCTGGGAAGAACGTAATCCCCTACTTATTTTTGCACGAGTTTTCAACATCTGGCTCTGTGCTCAAACCAGGCCACATCCCCTTTGAACCGCTCTGTCTCCAAAGATGGTGTTGGAGTACCCTGGCGTGCCTGACCCCTGCGCCTCCAGGGATGCTCCATGCCAACATATGCATTGCATAGATTGGGATACTCTCAGCCAAGACAATAGATTTAATCCTTGGTGACAGTGTGTAAATAAAACAGATTTTAACATCTGGTCTTCTGTCTTTAAAACACAATGGCACTTCGTAAATAATACAGCACTGTAACTCCCAGAAGGCACTAACAAGTGCTTTATTAGGTGTCACGTCAGTGCCCCGTTTTCCAGCAACTGCCCAGAACTAGATGTGCTATAATTCAGTTACAGTGTAAGTAGCTACTAATGAGGCACATTATTATAAAGAGCCAATGCCGTGCAGCTAGACCGCAGTAAATCTGGAGTAATTCCAGTGAAATCAGTGCTAAAGCATGGATGAAATGAAAAACAAAGGTTTGCTCAAAAAAAAAAAAATAAAAGGAGAAAAGTTCTGAAGAACTGTGACATTTTGAGGAGGGGTTTGTGGAAAGCTCCTAATTCTTATTTTTTGCCCTTCCCTCTTCTGTTTTCCACTTCATTCTCATCTGTCACTCATGTATTGAATATCCTGACAAGTCTGCCTGATGATTAATGCTCCTGTTTTGTGGGTTTGCATAGTGCCTCCTGAGTACTTAGCAGGTCTTAGAGAGTTCAGTTCACTAAGCTCTCAGCTTGTCTGGCAGTCCCCAATGGCTTAATAATGTAAAATCATAAACCAGACTGCAACTGATTCCACTTTTCCTGTCTATTCTTTTATCAGGAACTGCTGTGTGGGATCTGGAAGACAGGAGCATAATTAGATGTGTGCTGACTGGGATTTCCCTCCAGCAAGCACAATTCTGACCTCCAGCTCCACATATAAGCAGGGATGTTGGGGAGATGGATTTTCGGGGGATAATAATGCTTCCTTCGCTGTAAGATGGAGAAGCTCATAAAGCAGCTTTCTGGGCATAGAAAGATTTCTATCCTCTTTCCTGAGATTGCTCACACAAATATGGTCTTAGAGCAGAGCCGAAATTGCAATACGCTCTCATAGTACATCAAATGGGACACAACACGCCTGCATGATGTAACCTAAAAATTACCTCACCCTCCTTAAAACCAGTCTTATTCATCCAGTTTCCAGCTGACAGATTTATTTTTAGCCCCCAGTGGCATTACCTCCCGTAGTAGACTAAGAGGCTTGTTTCTGATCTCTGCCTAATTAATAGGGAGTGTGTTTGCAGAGCCCAGCCCTGGTGCGTGTGCGAGGACAGGTCACTCCGTGGGCATGAGCGTGGGGCCGTGTGCGTGTGCTGGCTGACAGCACACCCATCACACCCATCCTGCCAGGGGGTCACAATCCAATTTGCTGCTTCCTTTCGATCCGAACAACGTCATTACCTCCCGATAATGTGGTTAAGAGGGAGCAGGAGATGCTCTGGGATGCTGGCTGGTGGTGGTGAAGCAGCACCAGAGCACGTGTGCAAACCTTGGGCTGTGGAGGCAGTTGCAGCTTGCAGGGCACAGGGATGCTCTATCCTGACCATGAAATTGGAATAATGCTCAGACTGGGACACTGGAATACATCCTGTGCGCTGAGACTGCTCTGAGCAGAGTTAGGCAGCAGCATGACACCCATATAAAATTACTTTTCTGTTGTGATTTCTGCAGTTCAGGACAAATCAACTCTGATTCAGCAAAAAAACCCCATGTGTAATTTGAGCTGGACTTCCCTAGGACTGTCCATGAGCTCCTGATGGGCAGATGCTTCCATGGACCCTCCAGAGACAGGAGTGGTAGGCATCCATTTGGGCTTGCAATGCTTCTGCTCTCCCATGCTGGACACCAAACTGACAGCAAAGCTGGACAGAAGCAAAGCTTTTTCTTTATTAAGCAGTAAGATATTAAGTGGACTGGAAGTCAGCCACCCTTCCTCCTAGGGGAGCACCCTAATCATAAAGCTATAGAATCACACTTCTTTCCTCCCAGCCCAGCCCAATTATAATTTAATTATTTCAAAGACCAACATTGCATCAACATCAGGGAATGAAGCACACACCACCCCTTCAGCATGCCCTATGATTCTGTGGCCACAGAGCTCAGGAAATTGGTTCTCATAGAATCATTAATGGTTTGGGTTAGAAGGGATCTTAAAGATCACTTAGTTCTGACCCCTTCACCACAGGAGATTCAACTCCTACTGTTGGAAGCAGAACCAAATTTAGTCTTCCATAAATAAATAGGCTTCCTCAGCAGTAGACCTTCAGGAGGAGAGTGGGGAGCTGCTAAATGTTAGAGAGGGCAAAGTCTGATCTTGCAAGCATCTTCCAAGCACATCTGCAGCCCAAACTGCGCCTGGTAGCTCCTAATTTTGCCATATGACCAGCTTGAGGAATGAGCAAGGTTCTGGGATATTTGGTTCTCCCAAGATGGGTGTGTTGGGAAGTATTATTGTCAGACCTTTAAGTACTTGAAAATGTTAATTTCAAAAGACATTAGCAGCTCTGAGCTTGAGCGCCTCCAGAGCCCTGCCCCTGCAGAACAAGGGTTTTTCACTCCAAGCAGCGTTTAGGCCATTGGGACTTCAGCGCAGAGGAAGGGATGTGCACTTTCATCTGCAAAGGGTGATGTGTGAGAGGTGTGATGAGGTGAAAAATGCTACGAGTGTGAAGTGCTTGGCCCTTTTGACAGTAGGAGCAACAAAATAATACAGACAATCAGAAATACAAAAAGTGTTTGAGCTGAGCTCCAGCAGCAGAGAAAGGATGAGAAACCAGATATCTGGTGTCCCAGTCCCTGAGTCTGGATATAAAATCAGACTCCTTTCCCTTTGGTGCAAAGATGGACTCAATTTCCAATTATTCTATGTAAGAGGTTGCTACACTTGCGTTTCAAAAGCCCCACCATGTTTTCTCACGTATCTTTGTTAAGCAGCCGATTTTTACTCTTTGAATAAAATAGCTTTTTTTTTTTCTCAGATACCTCATGCAAGGAGGTCTATTTTTTACCCATTTCCTCTGGCTTGGCACAGTGAATCACTGTTCACACAATGCTGAATGAAGCCACTAATTAAATATGTGATTTTTATTAGACTGTAGACAGGCTATACTTATGAGACGGTGCAGTAAATGACTTGTTCGTACTATTCTTTAACTTATCTCCTGCCCCTACCCAACTGCTTTGAGTGCAAACATGTCTACATTCACAAGGTATGATGGCAAATTCTCTCTGGATTCATGCTTTTGTACACAGATCCACATTCTTAAGTAAGGAAGCCTGGAAAAGTAATTACACGGCTGCTTGTGACTCATTTGGTTACCCTGACGAAGCTTGAAAGGGCTCTCCGTGCTCATGCTGAGCTGTTTGCTGACTTTGCAAGGAGTCCACTGCAGTGAATGATGGATATCTGCTCTGGTACTCACATGGGTCCGGCACAAAAAAATTAGGGTGGAAACATACCCAGGGGCACAGACTTATTCAGGTCTGAATCACAGAATGGTTTGGGTTGGAAGGGACCTTACAGATCATCTCATTCCAACTCCCCTGCCATGGGCAGAGACCCCTTCCACTATCCCAGGTTGCTCAGAGCCCCATCCAACCTGGCCTTGAACACTTCCAGGGATGGGGCAGCCACAGCTTCTCTGGGCAACCTGTGCCTGTGCTTCACCCTCATTGTAAAGATTTTTTTCCTAATATCTCACCTAAATCTCCCCTCTTTCAGTTTAAAGCCATTCCCCATTGTCCCATCACTCCACGCCCTTGTCCAAAGTCCCTCTCCAGCTCTCTTGTAGCCTCTTCAGGCACTGGAAAGGGCTTTAAGGTCTCCCCAGAGCCTTCTCTTTTCCAGGCTGAACTACCCCAGCTCTCTCAAGTTTTTCCTCATGGGAGAGTGCTCCAGTCCTCTGACCACCTTCATGTCCCTCCTCTGGACCATATAGATGAGGTGCTCAGCATCCCTTCTTTCCCTTAAGCAGCGGCAAGTTGGCAGATTTTTGGCAAAGCTCTGGTTAATAATACATCATATTCCTCTGCTGGCCCTGCTCGTGTGTGTGAAACAGCCCAGCCACGTCTCCTGCATGCTCTGCACTGCCAATGTCCCACTTCTTCCACGGACCTGAGCAGTAGCTCGGGGCACCCAGTGTTTTATCTACCTTTGTAAAAACTCATTTATTGTGATACCTCAAGGGGCCTGTGCAGCAGGTGAAAAATGGGTGGAAGTAGGAGAAGAAATACATCACCTTGCAGTCAATCTTTCTGTGACGGAACAGATTAAAAGCAACTATGCAAGAAAATAGCATCCCAAAACCCAGCAAAAACAAAAAATAGAGCCCTACAAAGATAAGAAATATGATGTTTGGGGGAAAAAAAAAGAAGATTCCCTTCTGTTTCTCAGACAAACAGTCTTTTGTAAGGAGGATGTGTGCTATTTTCTTATGGCTTTTAAATTAGTTTCTTGATTTGTTTCTTTATCTGCTCCCCGAGACTTTCCTGATTAGTTGAGATTTCTGCACTCACTAGTTGATTAAATAATGAATACATTTGTTTGATTTGCAGTTGCTTACTTAATTAAAATTTCTTTTCAATGCCCCAATTTCCATTATGATTTCAATTTTGCATTTAATCACTCTGTTGTTCTTTGCTGCCACCTCTCTTAATAGAGGTCTACTCTCCTGTCAGCCTTATTGCAAAGCCTGGCTCAGCTGCTCATGGGCAGAGAGAAAACTCCATTTGTGCAGTTGATTTAGACAGGAACTTGAAACCTGGAGAGAGAGGGGGAGGTTGAATTTGCAGGAATACCCAAACAGTATAGAGGTGGTTTAGTCTAGGAAATTAATGAAAACTTTCTTTCATTGTCTAGTCAAGGAGCAGCAAATGAGACTGTGGAGAAAGATCAGATTTTATATTTAACATCCTGTAGGCCGAGGTTAAAGGAAGGTTTCTTCATCCCACAGTGCAGACAGAATGATCACCACTTTGGCCAGTGGTTTGTAGTGGTGGGAGAGTGTGACCTTCACCAGAAAATCTGTGATGAGGCATGAGCTCAATATTTTAGTGTTAATCCATTTGGGAACACTGCATTTTCTTGCCTTTTTTATTCTCCCTTGTCTTTATTCTCACTTTTCCCCCTCACCTGGGTCTACTCTTCTATATTTTCTTTCTTGCAGCAGACACAAAGTTTCTATGTCCTGAACTTGTTTCTCATTCTGAACCCTTTTCTATTCACTGGCAGGATCACACGTAAAATGGTTAATGTTGTGCCATCACCAAATTTTAATGCCAATATCACAATCTGATTAATAAGAGAGTGAGAGAAATCCCACTTTTGATGGTGATGGAGGCTGCAGACATGGGCACATTCCTCTGTGTCAGTTCACAGTCGAAGGGGACCCTGACTCAGGAATGTAGTATTGGTATTTGAAGAGAAAAGGCATCTGTCATCCCATGTACAGCAAGCTCAGAATTTGTTTTTAACAGCCAAGCAAGGCAGAAACACTGCATGGCAAACCCCTCCCCAGACACATAATGATGCTCTTACGATGGGGTTCTTGGAGAATAAAATGTTTATTTATATTTTGCCGCCTACACAGGTATTGCAGTAAGAGCCACCAAAATGTCTAACTGGAAAAGATGATCAGAGGTGAAGAGGGTGCCACACAGAGGGGTTCAAGGAGACAGGCACTGAGGATAACTGATACTTTGGGAAGCTGGGAGGAGGGAATGACCAGGGTTAATGGCTTAAATCCTTATCCACCCAGGAAATCCCTTTAACTCCACTGAAGTGAATATATGTCAGCTTAGAAATCACAAGAACATCTGGTTTATGTATTTGCAGAAGTAGGATTGGTTAAGGACTTGAATTTTGCTGTGCTTCCACGTCTGCAGCTTTTAATTCAGCAAGAAATACAAACATATCCTTTAAAGCTGCCCACAAATAACAATGACTCTTCTGGAGTTAGGAATTATTTTTGCTAACACCAAAAGCAGTAGGAACAGATCTCGTAATCTTGACAACTGTGTGAGGTAAGTCAATGACAAATGTGCCTTTTCATAGAAAGTAGAAATCAGCTATTCATAAAAAAACAGAGCTGAAAGAAACCTTGAGAATTTATCTTTCCTGAGTGTAGGACTTCTGGGAGCCAGAATCAGAGCAAAAGCCTCCCTTCCCCTAAAAGTTGTCTTGTTTTTAGAGTAACAGACATAGAATAAACGAGTGAAAGAAAGTATCTCATCCATCACCTGTTTGAGGAGGGACTAAAATGCACTGAGGGAAGCAACCTCATGAAGATGTTTTCAGAAGGTATGTACTGGACCTTAAAAATAAATATGTGACATCTAGTGCACTAGTCTAATTCAAACACTCATGGTTCCTCATCCTGGACATATCAATAGCTCTCTTGCTCAAGGAGCAGCCACCTAAAGCTTTCCTGGTCTGGCCTGTGATTTGGGTCTATCCCAGTCACCAGCTGCAATGACTATAAAATTGGTTCTCATGTGATTAAACATCTTAAACTGCTAAAAACACCCGTTTATGAGTTATTTATTTGT
Organism: Ifrita kowaldi; assembly: GCA_013398055.1. Lineage (NCBI taxonomy): Eukaryota > Metazoa > Chordata > Aves > Passeriformes > Cinclosomatidae > Ifrita > Ifrita kowaldi. Next base: position 789,592 of record VZRS01006356.1, on the reverse strand, counting down.
TTTTCTTAGAGACCATGGAGTTTAGGAGCTGGAAGGGTGCACGGGTTTGGAAGTACAATCCACCTTGTCCTCAAAAGCTGGTCAGATGACTCATGTCCCCGAAGTGAGTGTTTCTCTGCACGCTGACTGCAACAAGAGCTAAGCCTGACGAGGTGCAGGAGCCTGAATGGAAAATGCCTGAAGCTGAAGGTCGTTAATCTTGCATGTCATGTGCCTCTGTATTTTTTCTGTTCTCTGCACTGGTGGACCAGACAATATACACCCAGGTCTTATCGCTGGGAGGAAGATATATGTGTGCAGCAGGGAAGACAGGAGAAAAGACTGGTCACACAAACTGAACAAGAGGTTATCTCCTGTCTCAGTTGGTCATTCCAGGTTTTATTTCCTTTAATATAGCTTCTTGCAAGGTTAGGTGCAAAAAGGTCCGTTCGCAGTCTCTGATGAGACATGGGTGCCTCACAAAGGACAATTCATCCCCTCCCAAATTAGATATCTCAGATAAGTGGGATGAATCAGACTCTGGAGGAACTTATCCCTCTCCACCAACTATTTATTAGGTTCAATTAATAACATACTTTGAGAGTTTAGTGTTTGCTGAGCAGCAGCGATAGCAGCAAACTTGCTCTTGGCATCTAAATCTTCAAGTTTAAGCTGCTGGTACGCACCTGGTTAAAGCTGCCTCCATAAATTTGAGAGCTAAAATGCAGTGGAAGAAAATGAGTCTGATGCAGGATTATTGTTTTTCTTAATTCTCTAGCCATTCAACAATTTTTCCATTGTGTTTTTTTGCAGCTCATACTGGTTTAACTTGTGGATTATCCACCTCTAAAAGGATAAATCCCATTTTGCCAATAAAAGTCTTGTCCCACTATAAAACTTGCCTGTGGAGCTGTTGAACATCTCTTGATGCCAACCTCCCTGGGGAAGACTTTTGACTTGGTATTAATCACAGTCTGAAGCACCATCAGCCTTAATGCTTCAAATTCAATTAGCTCTTCCTCACGCAGTTCATAATTCAGATGGTTTTGTTGTAAATCAACCACAACATAATAACCTGAGTCACTTTTAAGCACTCAGTGGACAAGTGTGTGTTTAGTTCTTCAATAAGTATTGATAGCAGGTTCAAATCATAGAACAAAGATTCAATTATTATACCCAGGACTAGCAACGTCTCGAGTATTTCTGATCAAGGAATTCATTACAGAGCGAGCACTGGAGAAGTTTGTAATTGAATCATTTAAATGAAAAGGGGATGCTGTCCTTCTCTAGGCTGATGAGTGGAAATAAAACGGGGATTTTGGCATGGCAGCACCCCTGTATCGTATGGAAGGACCACAGTCCAAACCTCACTGATGGCACAACCTATTCACACGAGTGGTTGAGTCAGCCTGGAATTAGGGGAAATACTGGGGAATGTGGTGATGTTTAACAAATGCCTGACTGATGTAATTTGGACCCTTGGTTGTACAGATTGTTTTGTACTGGCTTGGTAAAGCCTGACCTGTTCCTTGCACTGCACCACGATGAAGAGCAGCTCTGGGAGGAAGCTGATGGCTTCTGCTGATGCTTTGTGAGGGGGTGGACTGAGAAAATGAAGCATTTTCATGGAGAGGCTGTTACAGAGTTCCACAGGCTGAGATGTGGAGCAATACGGAGGGAAAGCCCAAATGCTGTGAAGGAGAGGAAAAAAAACAGCTTGTGGCAAGAACAGACATCTAGGAAGTGCTTGAAAATTACGTGTGACTGAGCATTAAAATCCTTTAAATGAACATTTGGGCTTATGTTTACCCACGAAGGTTACCAATAAAGGAAACAGAGACAAGCACTCTAATGAGCTCTCATTCCCTGAGGCACGTGTTGCCTTTTTTCAGGTAACAGCACCCTTTCCAGTGCTAATGATTTCCTTCTGTGTCGCAAGGCAGATTTTCTTTTGCCATTTGCCCTCCACCTATTCACGACAGATGGTGTGATGTGCAGTTTTGGGAGCTAGTCTAGGGTGCATGAACTGATATGCATTAGGCTCACAAATTCAATTGTGTCTTACCTGTCTGACCGAGGAATCCATCTACTAGAAGAAGTAAAGAGCCAGAGAAAGGCAGCAGCTTATGTTTGTTTACTGTGATTTTCTTGGGGGAAAAAAAAAAAAAGAAAATAAGTAGTTTTGCCTTTCTGCCAGAACTTTAAATCACATTTCAGCAGAATATGTTGGGGGCTTAAGGTCATCCTCTTATGAAAGCACAGGCAGAGGGTCTGCGAAGTTTCAAGCTGAAATAAATGTTTCTGGTCTAGATAGATTCAAGGCATGCAGCAAGATGCTTTCTCTCATGGATTTAGGCCCAAAGCCTGCACATTCTGAAGTACTTAACTCACATGAGTAGATCAGCTGAAGCCTTGGTATCCATTTCCAGCAGACAGGATAAGCATGTGCATAAATAGCAATAAATCAGGTAAAAATCAATGTTTTCCACCCTCTTCAGAGGACTGTGCCTGCTCATTCAGTCATGATAATGACAATTCTAGTTGGTGCCCATCCTCCCCAGTTTTGCCCCTGTTGCAGGAGGCATGGCTGAGGCTCGGAGCAATCTGTGTTGACCCACACATGATCCACAACTGACCTAGAGACTGATAAGAGCAGAACTGTGGGGCTCAGTATAACATAATCATTAAAAAGGGCAAATATGGTAAAATAAGAGTATTAATCACAGGAACAGGATTTGCCACGTGCAAAAGGTTTTTTTCCCCCAGATCATACAGGGCTTTATCAACAACAGGCTCACACTGTTTATGCCCTGGACAGACCTGTGTTCCTGGGGGATTATTCCTTTCCTCTTGCTAGGCTGGAAGAAGAGTGCGTAGGGACCGTGTTGAGGTGAGGTGGGTCCCTAAAGGGCAGCCTGGAACAACTTGATCCATCACCCATGTTTGGTACAGGGCTAAGCCAGACAATATTGCCAAAGCAGGGAACCAGGTGAGGACAGTCTGACCTCTTAGGCCAGCAAAATATTGCACTATTTTTTGCACTGAGTTAAGAGAAATTGCATTATTGCTGTTTATACCCACAATAACACTGCAACCAGTTTTATGGGGGGTCAGACCTAGAGCATCTGTTGACCAGCTCACAAATTCCTTTTTAGTACAAATTTCCCCTGTAAGCAAAAGTTTTAAAAACATCTCTGGCACAGCAGCCTGGGTGGAGAAAGGCTCATAAATTGATGTACGTATCATAAATACTTAACATTACTGGCTGTTTTCAATGAGCAAAGAGATCTGGCAAGGAAAACCAGGTCAGTAGTGCTGTTATATTTATTTGTCTATTTAAGCTATAGCTCTCACTGTTTTTTGACCCCATTCACCCCTTCCTAGCTGTCCAAATTTGTGGTCTGTGCTAAGATTTGAAACAGCTCTAACTCAGATACTTACATGTTCCCTCCTTCCTTCTCTGTTCCCAGAATATGCTGAGTTGGAAGGGATCCATCAGGATCATGGAGTCCAGCTCCTGGCCCTGCACAGGACAACCCAAAAATCCCACCATGTCCCTGAGAGCGTTGTTCAAATTCTTCTTGAACTCTGTCAGGCTTGGTGCTGTGACCACTGCCCTGGGTTCCAGTTCCCAATCACCCTCTGGGTGAAAAACTTTTTCTTGATATTTAACCTAAACCTCCCTGACTCAGCTTTGTGTCATTTCCTCAAGTCCTGTCACTGGTCACAAGACTGAAGAATTCAGCTGGATCTTTGCAGTCACCTACACCAGCTTTGGCAGATCTTGCTTTGTAGGTGTCTGACACCAGAGAATACTGGGTCAAAAACGTGCATGGAAGGTTCAGCTGCAGAAGGAAGAGTGATAAGCGGGAGTGCAATGGAAACACAAAAGGTAAAAAGCCCTGAAATGAGGCCTTGCAACCTAAAGTTGCACTGTCTATAAGGTCACTTTTTCACTTTAACCCAATGTGGAGGTTGTGATTAAAGTCTGGGATGTTCTGCAGTGTAAAATGCAGAGCAAAAAAAAAGTCACCTTGTTCCCCCTGCTACCTCTCCCCTCTGCCTTGCATCAGGTTTCTCAACATTTCCTACCTAGAGACTCATTCCTCTATGGAACATGGGGATATGACAATGAAGGCAATATTCTAATAAACATTTTCTTAAAGGAAAAAATGGCAAAAGTTGTTAAAATAGCATCATTTTAGATGGATTTTCAAATTAGGCTGTCGGGTTAATTTTCCTTGACGGTGAAACAAGAAAGATTTCTCTTTCTCCTAATCTCCCCCAGCTCAGGGAAGTGCAGACACCATTGCAAAGGCACCATTTTTTCCTAGTTTTCAAAGTCATGTTTCCACCATAAAAAAAAAAAAAAAAAGAAAAAGATAAAAGAGAAAAAAAAAGAAAAAAAGAAAAAAAATGTCAGATAAATAAAAATTTCCTGTGGAGAGTTTTGACCAAAAGCCAGAAGGAAATTACCAGTTATCCATTCAAGTGGTTCTATGCCAGAGCAATCAGCATAAGGGATGTGGACCAAGCCCTGGCTTTTGAGGACATTAAACAATCTAAAGATATTGAAACGTGACTTTGTTTCAAGCTTTCTGCTGGGGCATCATTTTCTCTGGTGATCAATGGTGTCCCTGTGACTCAAACCTATCTTGGTGTCAAGATCTGCCCATGTCCATCCCAGTTACCAGAAATGTAATGCAAAAGCATAGATAAACCCAGAATTTCATGGAAAAGGGCTGAGTAGGAGGTTTAACATATTAGTCACCACAGTGTAAAGAATCGAGATTGTGTGGAACAGAAATTTGTCACAAGATAGAGAGGCACCACAGTGATGTCCTGATGATTTCTCTCTCCTTGACCTTTTGAGGGAGCCTCGTGCCCTACTCTAGAGACCAGACCACACACATTAATACTTTCCTAATCAACACTTGCATTGGGGTAACTCTGCAATAGAGCATTTTTTCAATTTCCTTCCCAAATCTCTGTCAAAATGAATGGAAAGATTTGGTGCACGTTGAAGGTATCCCTTTGAACGTGACTGAGCTTGCAGTTGGACCATGTGTCCTCAGTGCTAGTGAAGGATACAGCATTTCCCCAAATCCCAATCCTTTTATCTTATCACAGTGAAGTAGGTGGCACTATCAAGAGGTCACCAGCGGAAATGCACTTTTGAAATAATAAATATTGTGACCTTTTCTGCCTTCCCTGATCTGATGTGACAGCAGAGGTCTAAGACAGAGAACCTTTTTCATTTTCCCCCATCCTTCAGTATTTTGATGTTCTTACTCTCTTTGCTTTGGGAGCATGAAGATCTTTAATTGCTTTCACCCACGGAAAAAACATGTTAGAATTAGGTGCTGGAATTTGGGCTGCGGAGGTAAAACTTGGCCTTTTAGCAGGCATGGCTCCACACTGCAGGATGGTGGGGACCAGGCACTGAGTGGAGGTGCAGCCCTTTTCATCCACTTTGCATGGGATGGTACTGGAGAGACCCTGGCTCACAGGGAGAGGGGTGAGCACAAGAAAGCCAGGGCCAATGCCAGTGCTGAGAAAGTGGCCTCTCTACAGCATCCTCTTTTCCTTGTTGCATATCTTAACCCGTTTACTCACCACGTGGTCTTGTGGGAACAGGCCTGTAATTCAAGTCATATTTGTTTTAACTGCCTCTGGCTTTCCTTGCCATTTGGCACATGTACAAAATGAGGAAAGAAAAGCTTTTATGGGAGTAAAATTCTATGAAGAATCACTCCTATAAAAAACAGGCCACATACTCATGGGGGGATGCGAAAGGTGATTTGACCATGGGTTGTTTTGTGGCATGAACTTATTATTATGCATCCCAGGAATGGGTGGAAAACCTTTTTGCTTCTCAGAGTCTCTCCTTTGCTGTGGTGCATCAATCTTACCTACAGATACTGGATCTTAGTACTTACGAAGGAGATTAGACAGTGCTTTTGCCTCAAATAAAATGAATTGTAGCAGTTCCACGACTACAAAACCGACCACATTTTCCCGGATGCTGGCATGAGGTTTGGGTGTTGACTTCTCCCAGGGATGACACATTTGAGAGCTGATTCTATACCCTGCAGCAGCATTTGGGCATGACCTACCTGGCACTAAAGACCATTATCTAACCAAACGACCCAACTTCTGAAGAACTTTCATGGGGAAGGTCAGGCATGGAGGGTGGCAAGTCACAGAGACAACAAGCTCCCATGCCAACTGCTCCAGCCCTCTCAGCATGGGGAGGTTTGGGGCTGCAGCCAAGTCCTTGCAGGCACACAGTCCTTTCGCCACTCCAAGGCACGAGCAGATGGGGAAGCACAGCCCTTTCCCAGCCCCTTATATGGAACAGATTTCAGTAAAGGAGATAATCCAGCCCAAAGGGGTTATACAGATAATACTCAACAGGCACGATGGAGACACGCTCCATGAAATCCCTTATATGGCAGAGCTGGATAGGCTCAGATCTCCCAAATATCTGATGCTTAAGGCAGCTCTGTAAGGGGTCATACAGCAGGCAGAAAGCCCCGGTGCGGTGACAGAGCTCATCTTCCAACCACTCCCTTTAAAAGCTGATCCCAGAGCAGTGCAGCCTCTCTACCTCCTGCAAACACCTTTTGGAGGGGATTCATCTCATTTCAATTTAGGAGTCTACCATGCAGGCACCTGCAGAAATGCTGCTCACCCTAAACTCCCACTGAGGCCACTACAGAGACAGAGGCACCTCTAGCACTGTTTTTCTGCCCTGGTTGGAGCCAGACTGTGGAGACCATAAAGTGTTTTTCTCCTTGCTGGCCATACCAGTTGGTGCCCCTACCAGACCCAGACATTCCCACTTAGACAAACAAACCCATCAGCTGCATGTGAAACCTGATCTTTACACACCTTTTTCCCACCCCCACTTCAAAAATAATTACTCAACCGTTTTTTGGTTTGTTTTAATAAATGCGTTCTTTCATCTTCAAATAGATGAAAAGCACTTGTGTAGGTGCTCCAGAACAAAATGACATGTTGTTAAGGCGGTTCATGAATGTTGTTTATATCCATAAAACTAAATTTCTTGAAAGATTTTTTAATAAATATGAACTATTCTTTCCAAGTCAAGAACTTGTAAATTTGTGTCAAAATTCCAGTCTTGTCAGACTCAACTCAAAACAGCTATTTTGCATTTGAAAGCAAAAAAAATACAAGTGACTGGTTGCTACATTTTCTGACATACATCTCTTTTTGAACTTTATTATAGTCACTGTGCAGCTGAAGAACTGCTCTGGATATACCCAGCTTATAAAGCCCACAGTGCTCCACCTAAGGATGTTCACAAGCCAGACCCAGAGGGCTCAGTGCCAATTTCCCAGCAGAGGAATTCTCCTCTTCCCAGGACAGGAATGCATCACTCTCCATGACTGCTGTTCCTTCATCACTATAACCTCTACCTTGTCACTGATGCATGAACATGAAGTATGTCAGAGTGTCCTGTGGAAGACTGTCTTAGCAACTGGTAATTTTTGGAGTGGAATCAGGACTTTTAAGGTCAGTTTTGCAAAACAACAGGTGTCAGAATATCAGGCTGGCACATTGATAAACCCAGGTTTCTTCTGACAGTGGAGACAGTCTCCTCTTGAGCCTTTGGAAAACTTATGCCAGTGTGAAATATTTAACTTTTTTTCCCCCATTTAATTGATAATTACCAATATGTTGCTCTTTGTAAAATGAAAAACCTGAACTGCTCTGAAGTTTCTGAAATTCTCTGGCTGAATTTTTCTTCTGGAGAATGTCCTGTCATAGAAAAGGAGCCAATCCCTTGCGTCTCTGCTCCATAGGGGAGAGTGGGAGGGAACTTGGGTGCTGACTTGTTCCCATCTGAAATTTCTGAAAGGGAAAAAAATGCTGAAAAGTTTCAGAACAGCCTCATAAGTGGTTTGCCTTATTCCTCACCTAATTGCATAATTTTCTGCTCACAAAACGTGTGGTTTGCACATGCTTGTAGGAGTAGGGTCTACCCTGCTGCAGCTCCTGTTCCTTGAGCTGTTTATTCGTCCTTGCTCTCTGCTCTGCCATGGCTGCCTAGCAACTCCGTGGGATGAACAAGCTCCATTTCATTTAGGTGTTAAATAATCTGAAGTGCAGTGATTCTTTTCCTTGGACAAACATCAGAGGACTTAATAACAGCAGCAGCCAAACACAGCACCAGCGTAATGGTGATGATGTCCTAATATAATGGAACAAACTGATATCTGGGATTTTTGAAACTGCAGTTTGAGAGGTTTCTTAAAAAGCACATATCCACAAAAATGAGTGAATTATTTTATGAACCTTGCCTTGGTAAATGTGGATGGATAAAGCAGTGATCCATTCACTGAACACATTCCAGGTGTGCTCATCTAGGGCTTCATGAACTACCTAAATATCTGCAATATTTACTAATTTTCTCCTTACTCTTGTGTCCCATTCCTGTGTGGAAGAGAAGACCCAAGACTGGTAGATGTTTGTGGCTGAAAAAGAATGGCAAAAGCCAAAACAGTCCCAAAACAAAGCTCACAGAGTTTTACCAGCAAACTACACATTCGGCATGGAAATTGGTAAGTTTTGCCCCTACCCTCTAGTTATAAGAGGAATAAAAGGAGGGAAGGGAGTGGAAGGGAGATCAGACAGGAGAGGAAAGGAGATCACAAGTCCTGGTTCCAGCGCTGATCCAGCCAACAGGGTGTCCAGGGTCCTGGGGCACTGCCCAGGGTTTGTGGGGGTACCTTTTCACAGGTGAGTTTTCCCTGCTCTGGGATTAGGTTACTCACTTCTCATACAAATGCAAATGCAAATGCAAATGCAGTCCATTCCCCTAGATCCTTCTGGAAATGGGTCAGAGGGCTTTGAGGGTCTTTGATGGCCTTAATGCCCTTCTCCTTGTCTTTCCCACTCCTTGATCCCTTTCCTGTGCTTGTGCTGTTCTGTGTTGTGTGGTCTCCACGAACCAGCAAAGGGAAACTGGTCCCAAGGGAAATGCTGTCCTATCTCCACACAGGCCCCTTCTCCAGCTTTCAGAGTTTGAGACACAGCTGTGCATTCAATCCTTGCCACCCAGGCTTCTACACTTAAACCAGCAATTCTTATTGCAAAGTATTTGGCTTCAACTTGTTAAAATTTGGTTTGAGATTGTTAATTTTAATTTGTGAGCAGAATAAAAATTTACTTTGGGGGAGAAAAAAATAAAGAAAATACCCAACATTGCTCCTGCACAGGAGGTGTTTGTGCTGCAGAGTCCTACCTGGAATGGACAGAATTTGTCAGGTAGAGATGAGGGACAGAAATAAATAAAAATGGTATAGAAAGATCAAATCCACTGTGATGCATGAGCATTTCATGCTTCTAGATAGTTCAGTAATGCTGGTGGTTCAGATGGTGCAGGGAAGGAGTCAGGACTGAACTTTTCTGCAATATATTGTGATGAAGATAGGAAACTCTCATCTTGTGAGGCTCGTGGGTGGCTGCTTCTGCTCCCACCGAGAAGAGCAACAATTTGCTTGAAGGTCACAGTTGTGCCAGGCAGTGGGAATGCGGGCTGAGGTGGATGCTATCCTGGGACATAATCAGCTTAATTCAGCTTGAAATTAATGAAGTTGCTACAGCAACCTGAGACAGTGACTGTGTTCAGGTGGCTCGTAATGGGCAAATTATTTCAGAGGTGTGGAGAACCAGGAGTGCTGTGGGAGAAATGACAGTTCCCAGTGTCATGGTTCAACCCCAGTGGGCAGCTCAGCCCCACACAGTTCCTCACTCACAGTGGGATGGGGGAGAGACTCAGAAAGGTAAAAGTGAAGAAACTCGTGGGTTGAATTAAAGGCAGTTCAACAGGAAAAGACAAAGCAAAAAACGAAACACATCCACTAGCTTCCACTGGAAGCCATCCCCAGGAAAGCAGGGCTCCATCAAGTGTGATCGTGACTGGGGAAGACCAACACCATCACCCTGAACTTCCTCCCTTCCTCCTTTTTCCCCAGCTTTTACTGCTGAGCAAGACATCATATGGTGTGGGAAATCCCTTTATGGCCAGCTGAGCTCACTTGTCCCAGCTGTGCCCCCTTCCAACTTCTCACTCACCCCCAGCCTTGCTGGTGGGGCAGTGGGAGTAGTAGGAAAAGCCATGATGCCATGTGATCACTGCTCAACAATAATTAAAAATCATCCCAGTGTTACCAACACTGCTTTGGTCACAAATCCAAAGCATGGCACTATGAGCTATGGTGAAGAGAAGTAACTTTACCCCAGGCAAAACCTACATCCAGTGTTTGGACACAAACTGGATCAAAGTGACTCCCCCTCAAGAAATGCACAACTATTAGCAGAGTCATTCACTTTTCCGATGAATTTGCAGTGGACTAACACTGCATGATGGGAAAATAAAACCAAAACAAAGCACAGTGTAGCTTTGAGTTAGAAGAAACAGGAAAATTAGTTTTTTTATTTAATATTCTGCTTCCCACTCTAAAGTTTCTCCTTCAGCAATACAGAGCAAAATCAATCATTCACACAGACCTATTGGAAATCAATAGCAAAGCCAAGCACATCTGTATCATTTCATAGTAACAGCATTTAAACAGTCCTTCCAGAGGCAGAATCTACCTCAGGGGAGTGGTGCAGATCTTAGCCTCTGCTCAATGTGGAAAGCAAGAAAGCAAACGTTTTACAAGTCAGCATCTGTGTGAGGGATAGATTTTCCACAGCAGTTTTTAGACTACCCACATAAATATTTTTCTCAAAAAATATTTATGTTCTTTTCCCAAAGAACAGGTCCTCCTGAATATCAGCTCTGTAAATGGAAGTCCTTGTGCCAAACTCCTTGTTAATCCCTTTTTCTTGCGGATATATTGGCAGAGAATGCAAGTACATTAGGACTCAATTTAGTATTTACAAATCCCTGTTTATCTATAAATGCCCTTCCATCTCTTTCTCCATTGTGCCATCATTGCCTGGTTGTGTGCTCCTTGTGTAACATGTCGAGGTGGAATATGGTTTGGTTTGGGAGAACCTGCTGCTCTGGCTTTTTGCAGAGCCTCTACAACAGTTTTCATTATTTTAAAAGTGTTGGAGCAGTGCATTGTCCCAGTTAAGCTTCTGCTTTTCCAAAGGAAATTCATTTAGCTTTAACGTATTTCCAGCCAAATGGAAACCTGGATTGTGTAATCTGTGCAGACCTCTTGCAGGAATAGTCCTTGCCTTTCCTTTCCACTTGCTACTGAAACGACAGCAAAATCTGCTGGCCAGCCCTCCCCTTTTATCAGAGGCAAAATTAACTTGTCCCTCATGTGTTTTGGATTCCAGTCTAAATCTGGACACTGGGAGTTTTGTAGTTGATGTTGACCTTGAAATAGGACATGTGGGTGTATCTGAGCACACCTGGCTGTGGGGTCTGAGCAGCTGAAAGGTCTTCAGGTTCCCACACCAAGTATTAACCCCAGCCACTCCCAGCCTATTTTACTTTTTGTCTCATTTGTCTCATCCAGCAAGACCTCGTTTCTTTTGTTCAAGAGATCTTTTTTCTCCGGTTTGAATCCTAATAAAATCTGAATCAGAGATTTGAAACCACATCAGGGCTGTTTTGGGGTGAATTCAGTTCAAGATGACTTCAGTTCGTGTTGACTTCACCCCTGCCTTGGGCTCCTGCTGCAAGTACAGATACTCCACTGAACATTTTGTGGGCTGTATTTATAAGGCCTGTTACAAGAGCATCTTGCTGTTGGGTAGGCAGGTTGCCACTCAGGTGATTTTTTTTTAATAATATTTCTCAGAAGTGCGGAGATGGGCAGCAAAGACCATACAGGGAGCAAGGGAGAGGTGGGGACCACATCTATGTGCAGTCATGAGTTCTGGTTGGCAATGTCTGTCCTACCTGGCTCTGACCAGAAGCTCTTTTCCTCTTTTCATTTTACCTCTTTTTCTCAACTCTCTAACAGCCCATAAATTATCTGTTAAAAAAAAAAAAAAAAGATGCTTTTTTCCTGCAGTGCTTTGTCGCCTTCTCAAATTCCTGCCACATGTTGGGACTCTTACCCTTTCTGCAGTGAGAGCTGGTGATATCAGAGGCAGAGGACTGTGACCTTTAAGTGTGAAAAAGTCAGAGGAGGAGATAAGTTATAAGAAAGTTCCTGCATGAAATAATTCAGTGACAAGGTGTTTTGAGGGACAAAATAACTACTAATGTATAGGCTGTAATTTCACAGCTGAGGGGAAACCCTAAGTGATCTCCAAATAAAATGATAAACTAAAAGAACGGCTTCAAGACTCAAAGATTTATTTTGCTACCCAAGCCCTGCGCTCTCCCAGTGTACACAGGGACACAGGGGCCTGAAACAATATGAATTACAGGCAACGATGGTACTGAAATGTTTGAAAGGCCTGTTCTATGGAAAAGTGAAAATACAGCCAGTGAAGGAGAGAGGACAGATTGTGTACGGCAATAATGTATTGTAAATGAGACTGAATTAATTTGTTTAGCTGTCACATTTTGCCTATGCTAAAAGCAGTGCATTTTATCTCGCCACAATTCATTAACGCTGAAGAAACACGTGGACCTGCACATGATCAGGTCCCTAGTGAGCCAGAAGACTAAGACAGTCCTGTGAATAACTTTGGATTTGGAATTCTATCAGCTCTTTTGGCTACATCCTCTGTCCAGACTTCAGAGCCAGATTCTTCACGCTGGCAACCTGGATCAAAGGCACAGGGAATGTTTCAAATTTACATGGGCTTAGGTGGGAGGAAGATCAGAGCGAACTCGTGACATGGCCAGTGATAGGACACAAGGAAATGGAATGAAGCTGTGCCAGGGTAAGTTCAGTTTGGACATTAGGACAAGGTTCTTCACTGAGAGGGTGGTCAGTCACTGGAACGGCTCCCCAGGGAAGTGGTCACAGCACCAGGCCTGCCAGAATTCACAGAACGGTGGTCTTAGTCATGGGGTTAATTTTAGGTAGCCCTGCAAGGAGCAGGGAAATGGAATTAGTGATCCTTACGGGTCCCTTCCATGGTTCTACGTTTTAGAAGCCCATCAAAATGGAACTGTCATCAAAAAGGCTGAACGAAGAAAGAAGGTAGTGCTATCTGACCACCATGAAGGGGAATGGTGTCCCCAAGTTTTGGGAGTTATTTTAGAAGGTGCAGAGTCAGGAAGCACATCAATAAGGATTTTGTAATGTCCTCATAACAATGATGATGATGAGCTTTGATTTAATCACAAAATCAAAAGCAGGAAGATGCTTTTGCGTTTAGGTGAGGAAATAGGAAGCAAAAAATGTGTTGAGCTCCTGCCTTTGCTCAGCTTTCATGGCTAAACCTCTTTGCAGCGAGCCTTGAGGAGAAAATATGGAAATTACATTGCTTGGTCATGTGCTGGAGGCCCATTACCTGCCTGGGTGAGAACCATCACAGAGAAAGTTTCTCAGAACAGGCAGATTTCACTCCGCAGTGTTTGGGATCCCTCCTGGTGTGTTAAAACAGAGCTGTTGTCTGGAGATGTTAACAGAAACTGCTCATTTTTGGCAAATTAATATCGCATTACAGAAACACAAAAACACCAGTGCTGTGCCAAGCCAGAGCTTGGTCTTGCCCAGTGTCCCACTGTGACCTGTGAGCAAGAGCAGGGTGAGCAGACAGGAGCAGTGTGACATGTGACACCCCAGCAAACTCTCTGTGCTTGGCAATCCCTGGAGGATCTTTCACCCATTGCTTTGCACTGTCACATTTTGAAAACACCAAAAAACCCCAAAATATCTAGAGCATTCCGTGGTCCAAGCTCCAAAGCTGTAGTGCACAGACAGCGTAGAATATATCGTTTTATTTCTATCCCACATGCCATTTGCTGGTTTATTTGACACCTCCCTAGTCCTTGGATCAGATGAGCCAGAGTTTCCTTCTCTATTCATTTTTTCCAGGCCAGTCAAGATTTTATACCCCTCTGTCACATCCTCCTTCACTTTATCTGCCCTGCAGGCAGAGCAGTCCTCTCTATTAAATCCATCCCCACATGAGAGCTGTTCCATACCTTTGATCCTGCCTGTCACCCTTCTCTGCACAAACTCAGCAGCATCTTTTGGGCAAGAGGGAGATGGGAACCTGATGAAGACTCGCCCCACATTTATGGAGCAGCATGTTGGTATCTCTCCCAGTAATGCCTAGGAATCTGTTTCTCTGCTCAAGACCACCCATCCAGCTGACGTTTTGTTTGAATACCTGTTTCACCTCCAGGATTTCTTTTCTGCATGGCAGATATTTCTCCAAAATAGAGGCATTTTGCCCACCTTTGTCTGGAATCGGCTGTGTGGTGGTGGCACAGACCAGATTCCCAGCTCAGCTGGGAAGAGGATTAGAGACTTCAGAACTGCAAAACACACGAACAAAGCAATACACGTGAGAGGAAATCAATGTCTCTGTGTTTGCTGTGGACACAAAAAGCACGTAAATCGCCGATTAAAGCCACTGCTGCTAACAGACATCAGGGGTGTGGATGAAAAGAAAGCAAATAACTCCATGTAGACCTTTACTCCAGAGCTGTGTAGGTGGGAACTAGGCATGATGTGGCCTGGTTGCTGCCCCCCTGGCAAAAATCTTGGGGCATTTATTGTTATTTTTAGCTTGTTTGATGAGGGGGACTTCCAGAAATAGTGCCTAACTCCAGAGTCTTCACAGGGTTTCTCTAGTGCAACTGGTGCCTGGAATTCAAACTGTAGGGGGAAGCCCTGGTGCCAAACATGTTTCATCACCCTGCAGACTGTGCAGGATTGAAAAACACCAACTTCTGGGAGAAAATTCTTTCCCTTCCCACAGGAGACAGGTTACCAGAAACCTCCAGGACTGTCAGCAGTTGGTAGCTGGAGCAGCTGATGTCTTCCCTGAGTTTTTGCAAGCTCTGGAAAAATTATAAAATTCTTAAGTTATGTAAATAAATCTCTTCCCTACATGTTGCTTGAACTTAATTGGGTGATGAAAATATTGTAAGTTTGTGCTTCTACAGCATCTTTCATGCAAAGATATCAGAAATGCTTCATAAACATTCACTAATTAAGCCATTAAACCACACAACACCCCATTGAGTATGGAAGGATTTATAGGGATATATTAGTATACACTAAGAAGATTAAGTTTTACTCCTAGTAGTTTGGGGGTTTTTTTTGGCTAAAAATGGAAAAATAAATCCAGAAACTATTTTTTTATAGAAATGACTTAAACATCTAATATATTGGGATAATGTCAGCAAATCAGAGACAGGCAGGTTGTGGGTGGGTAGTCTTGGGACCACATCAGTGAGCACCACGCTGGGAGGTTTCTCCACATTTTCCCCATCCTGCACATCGAAGGAAAGTAGGCACAGCTTGATGTCAGTCCCCTCAACTTTAAAACAGCCCCCACCCTCTGGCACTGCAAAGTGCCTATGCTTTGAAAAACACCGGTGCCCACACCGAAGGCCTCTGGCACCTCTCCCACATCCATCACATTAAACACATCTGTGCTGGAGAAATATATACATATATTCATATATACTCATAAGCTGATGATGCATATATTCACCCCTAAGTTGGATCTGACAGCCTGGAAGAGAGCAGGAGGAGGGAGGATGGGGCTTCCCCAGGGTGACTACCTGCTCCAGGAGGATGAGGAGCACCCTGGGTCTGGGGAGGGGACAGATCCCACACTTTCCCACAGGATGCCACAAGAGCAGCAGTGCTGGGTATCAACAGCCACCACCGTGTCAGCAGACCTGACTCAACAGCTCGCTCCGAGCTTTTGGGTTCTCAGCCACTTTGGTATCACCCCATGGCACGAAAGCTGTTGGGTATCGCCTCTGCCTGTCATCTGCTCTGAGCCAGGGTGTCAGGGCTGATGGCCGGGGGACTTTGGAAAGTTTTTCAGCTCACAGATAAACAGCAGCAAATGTTCTCAGGACAACACATTCTGGAGCCCCAATCTTATCAGGGCACTTAGGACGCAGCCTGTATACACGTTTCAGGCCAGACAGTCGGAGCACACAAACAGCTGTGAAGAACACATTGGAGGCTGCAGGTTTTTCTTGCTGCTTCTTTCTTTGTTTTGCCATCCTGCTATAACAGAGAGTGCTCTGCAGAGCTGTCAGGTGAGTGCTGAATAAAGCCAGCTTTGCAGAGATTGATGCCAAACCTCGTATCGCTGAGTGCTTTTACAGCAAAAAGGCTCACCCAGTTGTCTCATGGGGGTGGTGGTAGAGAAAAGCAACTCAGGTCATCCACTGAAATTGTGAGGGGGGAATGTGAGACAGTTTTGAGTCCTGTGCTCCCTGCACACAGCTTAAAGGGTGCATTGCGTGACATTTAGGGAAGGAGTTTGTTGCACTGCTGGTGTGCAGCCCCCATTCACTTTGCATTGGCCAGACGAGGGTAAACCAGGCTGGCAGAGCAAGTGTGGCCAAGGGGCCTCTCTTATGGCTTGACCCAGCTTTGTCAAAGCAAGCTCAAACCTGCCTGCACTGTATATTGTAACTTAGCCTCAGTCCTTGCTGTACATTCACGAGTGCTTGTGCTCACATCCCACTGCTGTGACTCGGAGAGCTCAAAACCACAAGAGACAGAAATAAGCTCTTATTAAAAAAAGAAATATTTCAACAAGTCTCTCCTCATGGCTTTTGTTTGAGTACAGTCAGGGAGTTAAAACTGGAATACAGGCATTACAATTTGGGGTTGGGAGAATCAATGTGTTTCACACCTACATGTATGGTGTTACCTAAAACTCCTCCTCCTCCTTCCTGTCTCTGCCTGGAGTCTTTGCTGCTGCTCAGTTCCTGCTGGCAGATCCCTGTGATCTTCCTCCACCAAAACAAGCTCCCCCGCTGAATTCCTTGCAGCCAAGGGATGTGATGGATGTGAGCCCACGCATCAGCTCCAACTTCACGTTAAAGTCAGATGTGAACTCCAGGTGAACTCCCACACATGGTGAGCAGCCTGGTGCCAGATTCCTGTTTTCTACACTCTCTTCTGCAGTTTGGGTCTGTTTAATTATGCCCCCACCTCCTCTGCTGGCCCAAGACAGAGCTGTGGTCAAGATCAGACTGAGCAAGGAACATTACTGGCCTTTGACAGGTTGCCAGCAACCAACCTTAGACATTAAAACAGGGAAAAATAGAGTCTAAGACTACTTGTTCACAAGCAGAAGGGACAAAATTGCAAGGAGTTAAAGGGTTCATCTTCCCACTGCTCCTCAAACCTTCTTCCCAGCATTGTTCCCCCTAAAGGCAGGTGTAGTTTTTTGTGCATGTTTGTAACTTTGGTGCTGCAAGCACTTTCTCTGAGCCTCCTTTTCTGCTGTGTGCAACCAGTGCTTGCCATGCTCTTCTTGTGTGATGTGGTAAAGGAGCCAGGGACTGAATGAAAGCTGAAAAATGAATGGTCTGAAGAGTCATCAGAGCTAAAACGTTGCACTTCAGGCTGATTTTTTGTGTTATGCTGCTTGATTTGGAGTTGGGCAGGATGGCGCAGTCCCTCCAGCAGTGCTGTGCTGTTTCTGGGTATCAAAGGTGCTGCTGGGGATGTGCCTCTGTAACCAGAAAACCAAGCATAAAACACCACTAATTTTATTATCAGCCCTTAGTTTAGCCATGATTTTCTCTTTTTTTCCTTCATCACTTATATTAAGGCGTTTTAGAATTTCCAGGTCCTTTTATCCTAACTCAAGGAATCCCCATTCCTACCAGCCACTACAAGCTAAGAATCAGATTCTGCCAAAACCTTCTCCTCAGAACGTAACATGAGGTTAGATATGGGTAGAAAAGGACATAACTCACGTTTCCTTACACTTACCTATTCTCTTAACAGAACACCTGTATAAACCTGTATTGTCATCTTAGATAAATCAGTTTAATCCAGGTGTATTTTTAACCCTTCTGTCTCCTACTTTTTCATACTCCTCTGCCCATCATCTACCCTCTCTCCTGCCAATTGAACGTTCACAGAAATCCATACATGCCAGGAAGTCTCCAAAGGCACAAGGGCTCTCTCTTGCCATGGCCAAGGACACTTCTGGTGGTCTTGTGGTCCACAGGCTCCTCTGAGTGGGGGTGGAAGGGCTATGGGATGTTGCTGAGGGAGATGGGGTTGTTTAGCCTGGAGAAAAGGAGTCTTAAGGGGCACCTAATCATGCCCTACAACTACCTGAAAGGAGCTGTAGTGAGATGGTTGTGAGTCTCTTCCCTCACCCAGTTAACAAGTGATAGGATGAGAGGAAATGTCCTCAAGTTGCACCAGCGGAGGTTTAGATAAGACATGAAGAACTTTTTTTCACAGAAAGAATTTTAAAGCATTGGAACGGATTTCCCAGGGGAGTGCTGGAGTCACCATCCCTGGAAGTGTTCAAAAATGTGTAGATATATCACTTGAGGACGTGGTTTAATGGTGAGCATGATGGTTGGACTTGATAGTCTTAAAGGTAATTTTCTACCTTAGTAATTCTAATATTCTATGATTCTAAGAGGTCACTGTTTCCTCTCATCACCAGAGAGATGGATATGCTCTTGCAGTGTGTTTTTCACATTATTTTCTATTGCTTATTTTTTGATTTTTATCTTACCAAGGATCTTGCACCAGGATCAGAGAGCTGAACACCCACACTGAGGCTTTTTTTAATAAGGTCACTTGACATCTTCATTCCAAGTCTCTGGTATTATCTTGTATGAGAATGCACTTAAGATAAACATCTGTCTGAGGCTTATCTGGGCTCAGATTATGTTCACAGACAGCAAGAGAAGAATACAGGGATTTAAAACTTTTCCTTCTGTTAAAAATTGTTTAAACTTTACATAATCTGAAAAAGCAGAATGACAAACTTAATTCAACATCCAATGAAGTTGTTTAAAAAATTTCTTCCTGGGGTATGAGCCGACCTTTTCCCAAATAACAGAATGCCAGTGGCTTCTGTCACAGGCCCTCTTGAAAATGCCAGTTAGGTGTTTTTCCGCCATCTCTCCCCACAACTCCTACAGGAGCTGGTTTTCTCGAGGCCTGACTGTACTTATCCTTGCAAAAACCCTGAAGGGAGCAGAGGTGAAATCATTCCTACTTTACCTGTCAGGAACTGAGACCTGGAAGAATAAATCTTGAATTTTGAAGCCCCTATGGAGCAATTTAGCTGGGCAGATAACAAACTCTGCACATGAAGTACACAAGTGGTGTAGACCCTCCTGTCTTTGGACATGAGCACATGGACAAGCTGTCCTTGTGGTGACCATGGTGAATTGTCACTTCAAGGGCACAGAACAGACGTTGAGTCTGTGACTGTGTCTGTGGCTTCTCTAAGAGAACAACAGGGTGGGCAGAGCCAGGGTGAGACTCTTCTGCCGAGGGACCTCATCTGAACTATTGCTCCAGGCTGTCTTTCAGCTAATGGAGAGAAATAGGTGCCTCAGGAGAGTGATCCATCTTCTCCTAATACAGCTGTCCATGGGGAATTGCACTCTGAAATTGCCTGTTTCTATTGACTTCCAGTGGAGATGAGAGATTCTGTCTCTGAGCAAAACGTCAGTCTTAGGTGAGAAACTCAGAGGGAGGAATTGATCTGGATTCTGCCAGTGATGACCAACCCCTGCAGCAACCTTTCCCATGGCTTCTCAATACCCAGGGCACATCACCCCATACCTCAAAGCAGCTGGTAAAATTTGAGTATTCTCGAAGGCAAGTCTATGGCTAAACCAAATTATGTTCCACAGGGGAGACACTGAGCAGACCCACAAAAGGTTTACCTGCCTTCCAGAGGGTTTCCTCCTACCATTACACCTTGTTGTCAAGCAAGCTGGCAGAGTTAGAGGGGAAAACTGTCCCATATAAAATATTCTGGGTTTACATTTACGTGAATCTCAATCACAAAAAAAACACCAAAGGAGAAGAGACAACATTGCAGTGACATAACCCATGGGCCATGAGTGTCCCTGAAGGCAAGCACTCAGCTTTTCAGCCTTAAAAGGAGCGGTAAAGAGAAACAAGATCCATGTCTGAATTCTCTAATTCCTTTAAGTCAAGATTCTCCACAACTTAATTTCATGAAGGCAGTTAAGGACTTTCCAGCAGGAGTTGTAATGAGAGGGTAAAAACTTCCAGATTACAAATACTGGCACAAACTTTAGTTGTAGGATTGAATAAAAAAAATGTCCCATACTTTATGAGCACAGTTGCACTCCCTGTTCTGCATCCAGGAATGAGCATTACATTGGCAGAACTTATTTCACCCTGCTCCTGTTTAGTAGTCCTGTATATCACAAACACAGTCAAGCAAGAGATGGCCTCACTCAGCGTGGCTTTACTTGCACAGTTGACTCTTCCCTCAGGAAATCCCAGCTGGAGAGTGGACAGCTGTGTGCAGCTGCTGGACAGAGCACCAGCTCTTGGCTGGCTGCATCTGTAAGAGAGATGCCACAGGGGCAACTGCAGATGAGCTGCTGGGTCAGTCTGTGCCTCCCACACCCTGCCAAGAGCAGATTGCCCAGGCACCAGGAGCATCTCTGGGGTTGGAAAGGCTCGTTCTCCCCAGCTCAGGGGTGAGAGGTGCAGTGCAGCTGGGAGCTGGGGGCACATCCCTGGGGCTGGAGAAGGGAGGATGGGAAGAGCTGGCAGCCCACGCAGAAATGAGCCCTCCCTTGGCAGCTGTCATCTAGTGAGGCTCCTCCAGACCAAATGGCACTGAGAGATAGCATGCCCTCGTCTCTTCAGCAGCCAGTGGGTGTTTGTAATACTTGCTCATGCTAATTAAGATCTAAATCACTTTTCCCATAATTATGGATCCTGCAGGAGCGAATTGCCATGTCTTGTGAGGCGGTCCAGATTCCGGACACCCTATTTTATCCACAAGCATTTAAATGGTGCTCTGAAGAGAGGATATGGAGAGGGCACTCAAGAAGTTTTTGCCTGTGTCTGCTTTTCTATTACCAACATGGAAAAGGTTGTTATAATAGTCCCAAACAGCAGCTCCTTTGAGTACACATTACTGTCCAAGTAATATTATTCTATAGTACCTCTTTCTGTGCTATAATTTCTGTTCTCTTAATTATTCTTAGCTGAAAAATAGTTGTACATTTGAAATGAGCCAGAACACCCTCTCTGAGGTGGCAGTCCAAATACTAGAATAAGCAGCCAGTGATCGTGAGAGGGATGATGTCATATATGGACTTGTGTAATTGGCCCTTGCATATTAAGTGATTTTAACTTTGCTCATCAAGTGTGCTAATTGTTAGTTGTTGTTTATTCAAATTACCTATCACCCTGTTAAAAGTTAATAAGTTTTAAAAGTTAATCACCCAAGTAAGTTAAGTAAGAAGTGCTTCACATGGTTCTTTGTTAAAATCCTCCCAAGGTTAGACAATCACCTGTCAGTTTTTCCCTCTTACCATCAAAACTGTTCCTGCTTTAACCACTGTTCATGTTTAAATGTTATTACCTTGTTTTTAAAAATTTCTAGTGTTTGTTGTCNTTTTCTCCTTAATAAATTTTATTTGTTTTGTTAAAATCAAGAGTTGCCTCATTCCTGACAGATGACATGAATGGGATGGGAAATCCTTCACCTTTTTTGATTGGAGTACAAGGAAGGTTCCTAGATGGACACAGCCTGCCTTGCACCTTGCAGGCATGCAGTGAGGTTTCTCCCACTGAGTGGCTAACAGCTTCCTCATGCCTGCTGGGCAGGACACCTTCCCTAACCCTGCGACCTTTCTTTCTGCCAAGCACAACAAATATGGGTCAATGGCTTTTGGAGAGCAAAAAACTCCAGAGCAATCCTCTACTGACGCTGAAATAATTCCAGTGCATGAAAAGTGAGAGCAGCTGTGGCTGCTTCCACATCCACAAGCAATGCGGCTTGCTCATTGCCAGCAATCCTTAATCCTCTTTGAACTCCTGACTTTACATATCGGATGGTTGCTCCATGGAGTAATATCTGTGTATTTCTGCACATTCACTGTAAGTATTTCACAAGGCGATACAGAGACGAGAAATGTATTCTCAGGAGGCTGAGGCACAAAGGTTACTGGATGCAAATCATATTTGCGTCGGCACTGGCACATGTTTGCAAAACCGGGAGCAGGGTATCGAGTGTTAAAATGGGAAAAATTCCCTCTGCATCCTGTGAAAATGCTGGCAGCCCAAGGGCAGAGAGTGCCTGCGGGTGTGGCAATGCTGTACCGGCGCTGCCCGCTAAACAAAGTAATTGTTTCAGACACCAGATAAAGGGATAAAACTATTTCAGTGAGCAAAAAGAGGTCTCTCCTAATCTGGAGAGAGGTGATGGAAACTTTTAGGTGTGTGTGAGACCCGCAGATGAAGGAGCACCCTCTGTCAGTGCTTACTCTTAAATTTACTTATTTTGCTGTACCCTGTGTTCTTAAAGCCCTGGCTTTGGGAATGTAGTGATGAGCTGTTTAAAACAATGATTTTAGGAAGGATTTTTCAAAAAGCAAGTATTATGCCTTACAGGGGAGAAAATGCTTGTCATGTTGCAGCCTGAAAATGTGACCTGCAGATGCTGAAAAGTCAGAAACAAAAGAAAAAAAACAACCAAGAGTTGAAATTTTTCTTCTTCTTCTTTTTTAAATATTCATCCTTCTCCAACCCTGCTGTTGAGGACAGGAAAGGAGAAAAAAGGGGGAGCCAGTCATGATTTAGGAGCATTTATATTTGTGATTCCAGAAGCCAAGAGGATTGTGATCCCACGGAGATGGATGCTCCCTCGGACTGGAGTCACTCACTGCTGGGCAGAAGGGTATTCCTAAACATACGGATTACACAGAAATTAAGAATAATTTTGTTTTCCCCAAAAAGATATTTACTTTTTTTTTTCCTTTTCAGAAAGTTGGTTTGATTTGGTTTGGTTTCTGGTGTTTGTTTTGTTTTGTTTAGTTTTGTTTTAACATAAAGATTTGGTTTCCTTACAAGACTGAAACTTGTTAATCACAAGCAAACACTTCTCAAAACAGATGGTTTCACTGCAGAGTCAATTTCTCAGTGAAAAGGGATTTTGATGGACAGACAGTGCTCAGCTTTCCTTTCCCCTAAACTCTCCCTTTTGTACAAGGGCATTGGCATGAGGGTTACACGGTCAGAAATGTGTCAGCCATGTGAGCTGCATCCCAAGGCAAACCTGCCTTGAAGTGGACACTAGGTTTGGGTGCAAGATGATTTTAGTCCATTGAATACATGCATAGCAAAATTAATGCTCATGCTTCAGGCTGCCACTGCTCTTAGGGGTGCTGAGCTGTAGGGTCTCCATCAGGACCCATAACCAGTCCTTGCCAGGTGATGTCTCCACGAGCCTTCCTTCACACCTGCCCACAGTGGTCTGCAGCTTTGACTGCAGAAGGAAGGGCATTGATCAACAGCTTTCTTGTGGGAAGACATTTGCCCAGTTCATTTGTATTTTACAGAATTGTCACAGACTCATAGGATGGTCTGGGTTTGGAAGGGACCTTAAAGATCATCTGTTTCCAACCCCCACCTTCCACTAGAGAAGCTTGCTACAAGCCCCAGCCTTGAACACTTCCAGGGATGGGGCACCCACGCTTCCTTCTCTGTGTTTGGGTCAGCCTGAAGAACAACACCAAGGTTGACTCTTCCAGCCCTATCCTGTGAAGTCTGTCCTAGGGAAAAGATTGCAAAGAAAGATGATAGTCTGTTGCTGCCCAAATCTGCTACAGAAAGCAAAACCTGAATCAAGGATGAAGAAGGTTTAGGAGATCTGAGACCCTGTCCTGCCAGCTGAGAAATTTACCACTGTCGCAATCTTTCCACAGCCCTGTTGCTAATGGCTCTTGAATTAGGTGCATGCATCATCAGCACCCAGAGGTCTTCCCTGGGCTGAGCCCATACTTGGGAGGCCTGGCCATGGATCACACCGAGGAGCACCTCCACATCCACATCTCCCAGAGGCATTTGCTTTAACCAGAGCAGTGGGGCATGTGGGGACAGGTCTGCAGCCCTCCCAAAATGCAGCTGCATTTTGTCTGGAATGGGGATGACCCCTGGACCCAGAGGCAGAACAAGCTTTGCCCTCAGCTGCATGTGTAGAAATCCAAACGTAGCGCATTTTCCTGAGTTTCTACCCACAAATCTGAGCACTTTACATAAAAAACTGGCAGAGCCTCGGAAGAAGCAACCTGAAGGACTTGGACAAATTTTACTGATGGATGAAAAATAATAGGGATTTCACTAGCTAGGTACCAAGAATATGCCAGAAGAACATAACCCTTGTACTGCAACACAGATGTAGAAATATTGTTTTGCTCTGAACTTCACTCCCTCACATTTTTCCTGAATAATATAAAAACATACGGTTTACAAAGGAATAAGGCAGTTTTCCAGAATACATCAGCTCCTGTCCTCATTTTCTATGCAGTCATGGTGTCAGTCACTGAGCATAATCTGAAGGCAGGCATGGTCCCAACAGCAAGAAAATTTTTTTTTTTTCAAAGTCCATTTCTGAAGCTTACCATCCTTGCTGAGGCAAGAGGCAAATTAAAATGTGAATTTACTATTCAGATCCAGGGACGTTCCTTCAGCTCAACACAAGTTAAATATCGAGGGGGTGCAGTAAAGGGATCCAAAGCCAGAAGCAGTGAAATTGTAACTCATTACATCATTATTCACTAACAGCTTATCTGATATCCTTTCAGAGCAGGTCACACACAGAGTAGAAGAATGTCTTTGATTAATAGAACGTGCAGAAAACTGAAAAGATGCTGGAACTGCCATGGCAAAGGTAACTTGGGGCTGCCTCACGGTGTGATACACCCCGGAATACTCATGTTTGTGAAACAGAGTGTTGCTTTCCATCCTTGTAAGAGCAGGTGTATGTCTTACCAGATAAGCGACAGGAAAAAGCATTTTTGAATAACACACATGGAAAAGGGACTCACTTGGAAGACACAGAAACATAGAAGCATTAAATGGCTTGGGTTGGAAGGGACCTTTAAAGATCATCTCCTTCCAGCCCCTCTGCCATGTGCTGGGACACCTTTGCCTAGATCAGGTTGCTCAACACCCCATCCAGCCTGGCCTTGGACATTTCCAGGGATGGAGCAGCCACAGCTTCTCTGGACAACCTGTTCCAATGTCTCACTACCCTCAAAATTTAAAAAAAAAAAACAAACCAAAACAAAAAAAAAAACAAAACAAACAAAACAAAAACAAAAAAAACCCCAAAAAACCAAAAAAAACCAACAACTTCCTCATATCTAACTTAAATCACAGGCTTCAGGCTAAAGGGTAAATAATGGGTTTGGGCATCTCCTGTTCCATGGGTTCCCTGGCAGGGCTGATATTTAACTATGGCCTGTGCTGTGTGATAGCTCTTCCCAGTCATTCCTAATGTTCTGGGCTGGAAGGGTAGGGAGAAACTGTCAGTGGTGGTGTGCAGCAGCATAACCCAGCTCCCTGGCTGCCAGCCAGCGTGGATAATAGACATTTACTCGGGGTGTTCCTCTGACAGGCCCCAGAGAAACTTCCCAGAGCATTTGTGGCACTGGAGTTTGCACCACCTCCACTGTACATGGATGCTGCCAACCCCTCTTGCAACACCCTGCTGCCACCTCACTCTGGAGGACAAACTTCCATGTGTCTCACACTGTTCAGGGAAGTTCTCCTCTTCTCCAGCATCCACTCACATGACCCTTGTTTGAAGATGTGGACTCCAGCCAGAGCATGGATGAGTTTCCCTAGAACTGTGGATTTATTGCTTGAACTCTTTGTGTCCCGAACCCTGTTCCTGCTGCTGTTCACAGACATTGTGCAAAAGGGCTAAAATTTATCTCTTTGGTGAAGTTCAGCTGGAAACTTTAGTGTCTAGTAGGTTATAGCACGTCCTGTCTGCAGGGATTGCTCCTGCACAGGGGAAAATCCCTCTTGCACGGCATCCCTAGGGAGCACCAAACCACACCAACCTCTCTGTCCTTATCTTCAAGACACCAGCAGGTCCCTCCTCCTCTCAGAAGTCCAAGGGTTGGACGTTGACAACTGTGCTCTGGAGGCATTGTAGAGCTGTCTGTGATAAGGGTGATGCTCACAAGAGCATGAGGAAGAGCTGCAGCAGAGGCCAAGCCCAGGTTCAACAGGGATATAACCCAGAAGCTGATGGCTGCCTCAAATCTCAATGCCTTCTGCTCAGAGCAGGGCTTGCTTCCTTCTCCTTGCCTTTTCCATAGCAGCAGGCACCCAAACCCACATCTGGTGTCCTCAAAACACAGCTCAGAAAAGCCGGTGCTGGTGTTGTCATGGTGCTGCTGTGCTGATAAGGGATAATGAGTTTGCAGAGTACCCTCAGCACGACAGCAGTGTGTGCAGCCCATCCCAGGGACATTTCCCAGCTACCCAGAGAGCTGGCAGAATTGTTAATCTTGAGGCATGGGTGATCTGAGAAGGAAACTGGAGGAGACACATGCTGCTGCTTGGACAGAATTGCTGGGCGTCTCCCATTCCCCCCTCAATGTAGAACTCAAATACAGGAGCCATGGAGCTCTACATGCAGCAAATTTGGGAGGAGTGACTACAAACACTGTACTTGCTGCTCAGGCACATCTAAGAGAAGGTTTCATGAAGCAAAGGACTGGTCCAGGGAGGTGGGATGTCCAGGGAATGCTCAGACATGCCCAGATCCAAAGGTTAGGGAAGGTGGATTTGGATGTTGATCATGGTTGGCATCTTGACTGCAGGTCTTGGGATACCTTCTGCTGCTCCCAGACATTGCCTGTGGTTCCAAAAGCAACTAAAATGCCAACATCAAAATTCCCAACCTCCACAGCTCTGTTTCTACATGTCAATGACTGCACTGGACACCACCAAGGTTTGAATTCTTCTTCAACACATTTTCCTTTCAGGGAGCTGATATACATGGAGATGTCAGAACAGGCATTCTTTTCCCACAAGTCATGCTACTGAAACGTTGCTGAAACAGCCTCATCCCGGAGCCACCCCAGCAGGTGCCATGTTAACTAGTATCATGTTCCAGAGCTGAGACTGATGAGGGCCAGGCCAGCACATAATGTTCAAATTAATGGATTTGATCTTCAGCTGATCTTCAGGACACCCCTATTAGCCCATGGAGGAAAGCTCTGTGCTGCTGTACCCTTTTCGCTAATCCAAAATATTCCCAGGGTACTCCTTAGGTAAAGCCTTATACTTTAGGGGATGCCTGCATGGTGTGACTCTGCCACAGCTTTCGCTTCCCCCAGGTGTGACGTCTGTTTGACGAATTATTTTCTGAAAAGCCTCAATCATTTCAAAATAACTAGGCAATTTTTTTTCTTTTTTTTTCTTTTCTATGGATAATTAAACTTTGCTCTATTCAAAGGCTTTCAAAGAACAGCTGGCAGAAAATAAACCCTCAAACTCCAAGAAAAGAAGGAAGGGTTGCTTTTACAGAGTAATCTAAATTACCCACACTTCAGAAGCAGAGCACAAAAGAGGCATTTAAATAAGGGTCCTTTGTTCTGTGGTTGCTGTTACTGGACAGTGCTGCAAAGCCCTTTTTTAGCTCAATATAAACAGCCTTTTAAAATCCAAAGAAGTCTTTAAAAGGCCATCAGATTAGGGTTTGAGAAAAATTGTATCCACACTACACTGAAAGTTACTCTACAAGCCAGGAGGAATGTTTCATGGATTTGGCTGTATTTGCTTTTATGATCCTCACTCTTCATTTCTGGCTTGCAGTCAGTCACAGAGGGTTTGCTGTTCCTTCCAGGCTTCTTCTGCAAAGAAACAAACGGGAAGAGCTTCCCCTCCAGCACAATGCCTTAGGGATACCTTGCCATCCTGCTATGTAAAAGGCAGCATCACCATTTTCAGCCAATTCCTACATATTTTAAAACCCTGATAGTGTTCACATCGAGCTGGAGGAGCAGGAGGAGGATTATGCACAGGCTTTTGTTTGTAGAAAGGATTCTCCAACCTCAGGAGCCTCTCAATAGTTGTGTCCCCCACATGACTCATTACTGTGGGTAAGGAGCATGGAATACACGTATAGTCACACAGCCCAGCTTGATTTAATTAGAGACGCTTTTAATTAAATTTTATCATTGAAGCTGTAGCAGGAATATGCTTAGATAAAAATATAATGAAGATTTCCTTGGCATCAAAGAAGAAAGGTGTGACTTCAGCTTAATTGCTTAGACCAGCGGAGGTAGAACGTGGTTGTATCTGAGAATTGGCACCAAATTAAGGCTGCAAACAAAGGCATTTGCTGTACACCCTGTGGCTGTCCTGCAGCCTTCACTGGCATGGTGACTACGTAGTGTCATGGCAGCTGAGATACAGCTCTTGTCAAGGTGAAAGAATTGATTAGACCTACAACCACACTGTGATAATTGTCAAGGAGAGAGGCCTCTGCTGCAGGCAGGCAGATAATAGGATATACTTTAGTATTAGGTTCCCTTGAAATTCTCAGACCAAGAGGCAGGTTTAGGAGATACCCAAATCTTGCTCAAATGGAGCTGGGAAATTTGAATCTCATGGAACCTGGATGGCCAAAGTCCTTTATCTCTGTTGGAGGGCACTGTTGCAGAAAAGGATGCGTTGATGAATTTCCCCCCTTCCTGGTTTTCCTTCCAGAAAGGGGACGCTTCTCTGATTTGTGAGTCATTGAATGCTTGGAAGAAATGTCTAATTTGCCTCCTCATTGCCAGACACATCCCAAGCTCATCATTTTCTACCAGGAGGCAGAGAGAACGGCCATTAAACCCAGCAGTGAAAGAAGAAAAACACATGCACAATTTGCTGCCTGTGCCTCTCCCCTGGGACTCCAGGGTTTTAATGCAATTTGGTGTATCCCAGCCAGTGGTGCTTGGCTGCTTTTAATTAAAAAAAAAAATTAAAGGATTTATGTTGGGATTAAATGGGATAATTATTGATTGATCTCTGCCTTCTAAATTGAAAAGCATTCGGATTAATCAGCTTTTAAATAGGAAATCACTCATCTCTGGACAGGAAGCCAACCTCAGGCCCTGCACTCTAGCAGGGCTTTATTTTGCCCTCTTCCTTCAAAACCACTGGGAAACATTTTCCTTTCTTTTCTTCTTGTTTCCTACCCAGAAGAAAACTGTTTTCATTGAGACAGGCCCTGGGTCACAAGGGTTAAGACCACCCTGGCTTGCACTACCTGCAGAGAGCACCTGCCAGGATCTGCAGCATCCTGATGGAGCTGACCAGGAGTTCTGACACCTTCTGGGACCCTTGTGCTGGGAACTGGGCCAGCCACTGGTCCAGTCAGCACTGAGATATTCCATGATGGAGGAGCAGGTTTGTACCAGCAGTGATTTGTGTAGTTCTGTCTTGCAGGCCAAGCATAGCAGACATTCAAATAGCCAGCTCAGCAGTCAGGAGAGGCTGGTAAATAAAACGGTGTAAAGCTTGTTTCTGGTTGATTTCTGGGACTCTGTGTGTCACCCCATCTGCCCGAGCAGTTGAAAATCAGGTTAAGCAGGTGAGGAAGGTGGTAGGGCAATGTGAACTATAAACAATAATGGCACACTCAAAATAATAATATTCTCCATCCCCAGCTGCAGAAGTAGGCTGCTGACCTAAGCACTGTGAATTCGGGTTTCTGCATGTATTCTGGGGCAGAAATTGTGCAGCTCTGTGACTCTCATATACTTGGAGTATTCCACCAGCAAGAAAACAAAAATCTTGTTAACTCCCAGGAAACCCCAAATGCAGAATTTGGAAGAAAAGATTTGCTGTTTTGGGGACATCCAATAGGATTTTTCAGCCTCTGAATTAAAGGGTTAGGGTTAAAATTAAATCAAATTTCCTGTTCCAATTAATCATACTTCCAATATTAGAACGTAGAAGCAGCTTTTAACTTTACCCTTTGTGAATGAGGAGAGCAATGTCCACACCACGGTCTTTGTCTTCTAATTTATCTAGCTCTGGGAAACTTTCCTATATTATTTTTGAAAGTTTCTCCCTTCAAAACACTATTTTAAAGATTCCCCATCAGGAGAGAGCAGGATACCCATCCAGAGAAATTACGTTTTTCTAGGAAGCTTTTCTGCCAAAGTACTTCAATCACTGGGATGCTGGTCCAGCAGTGACTCATGCAGACCTCCCCCACAGCTCACCCACCAGAGGTAGGTGACCTGGCAGCAGATTACACCCCTCTGCAGGTGCAAGGTAATTCAGACTTGAAAGGATGATTTGAGTTTCTCACACAGTAGTCAGGCCCATAATAATTGGAACAAAGAACTTTCTTCAGGTGCGTGAAAGCCTCTCCTCCACGGACAACCACACATGGAGAGCAAAGCACTCACATTGTGTCAGTCCCACTCTTTGAGCATCCTGAAATTATCACCACCCTGGCCATAACCCCTGAATGATCCCTCCTGCACAGCTTCCTTAGGAAGAGCATACTCAGAGCTCAGCCTTGCTCACAAACGTGTCAAGAACTGCTGCTGTGATTATGGGAGACCTTGCTCCCTACAACTCCCTGAAAGGAGGTTGTAGCTGGGTGGGAGTTGGTCTTTTCTTCTGGGTAAAAAGGGATAGGGCAAGAAGAAAAGGCATCATGTTGTGCCAGGGGAGGTTTAGATTGGATTCTAGGAAAAATTTCTTCATCAAAGAAAAGGTTGTCAAGCACTGGAACAGGCTTCCCAGTAAAGTGGTGGAGTCGCTATCTCTGGAGATATTTCGAAGCTCTGTAGATGTGGTAGTTGGGGGTATGGATCAGTGATGGACCTGGCAATGTTGGGTTAATGATTAGAGTCGGTCTTCTTAGAGACCCAACATAAATGATTCTATGATTACGTAATGATGATATAAAAATTGATGAAGCGTTACTTGAACTGCAAAGTCACTAATCTCATCTCAGTTAGGGTGATGAGCTGGTGCATTTTCTAGAGTGGCCCGGTCCTCAGATGGACTTCACATGCCTTGGATAGAGGGCTCCCACAGGAGGCCTTCTAATGGATGTCAGGAAAAGAATGAGCTCCACCAAATGTTGGCCAAGCCAGTGGTGCCATTCAAGCCTCCCTGCATCACACTCTGGCTCTGCTTTTGGAGATGAGCACTAGAAAGAGCAGTTTTTTCCTAGCTGTGCATGCAGACATATATGTACCAGCTATTTTCAGTCTTTTCTGCTTATCCCAGGACTACAAGATGGTGGAAAACAAACAGAGCTTGGTTGTCCTTTTAAGAAGAGAATAAGCGAAAGAATTGAGGTGCAATAAAATGAATTGATTAGAGAAGATAACAGCGCTTTCATGTCTAAGATTCATTACATTAAAAATATGTAAGAGCCAGTGATATAAAAACCCAAAGGGTGGACATCCTGCTTTGAATGCAGGCAGGGAAGAGTAAAATTCACTCCTGTTCTTGTCCTTTTCCCAAAGTAAACAAGTGGAACAAGACTAAAGAAAGGGAATCCTTATGAGTGCAGAACCAGCATCACCATCTGCTTAAGCTTAATCTTGCTCAAGATCTTCTCAGCAAACTGCACAGTGCCATTGCCCATGGTGACAGTTAAACCCACCCTCGGACCTGTCAGTCAAAACTAACAATCCTGACTTAGCATCCGATAACACCTCACTGCTGTTTTCACCTACCCGATGTGGGATTAGTGAGAATATGGAGCCATATTTCTTCCCAAGGAACACAGCAAAAAAATTAACAGGCAATGGCACAATTTGTGACAAAATTAAATTTAAAAGGAAAAAAATTCCCAGAAGAGTGATGCAGCCTGGAACGGGGTCCCAGGGAGCCTGTGCCACCCCTCCTGTCCTTGCTGAGATTTAAAACTGAGTAGACAGGGTTCTGACCCACCTGATTTAACATCAAATTCTCGAAGTGAACCCTGCTTGAGCAGGGCATTGAACCTCCCAAAGTCCTGAATGGTTTTATGATTTCATGGAACATTACTGACTTATCCTGCAGCAATCAACGTTATAAACCATGAATTTTACTTTTGCTGCAAGCAATCTTTCAGATACCTTCGGTCCATACTTTGCACGCTTGCAAGGTAGGGACCAAGGACTCTGAATTTGATCTGATAATTCCTGAGCAGTGTGGGAAGCACAGGAGACCTAATGTGTGTACAGGAGCTGATATCACCAGGGAAACCCTCAGCTCGCTGCTGTCTGGGGTTTCCCATGCCGGGCATGGTGCAGGTGCACTGTATTACCTGAAAGATAACAAGAAGCATTAACAGACAAACGGCTTCCCTTGTCAGTAGAAAAGGATATTTGGGCAGGAGAGAACAGAAAGACTAAATTCCTGGGTGATGCTCACGCATTTAGCTGATGTTGCTCCGTGGTAGGACACGGCCTCATGTCTGAGGAACCTCTAAGGCAGCAACTGAATTGTCTCTCCAAGAGGCTGTAGCATTGAAAACCTTGTACCAGCTCTTTGCAGGCAGAAACTGGGGCAGGCAGCAGCTACTAACAATTCTCCTGCCCTCATCCCTGTGACCTGCTTAAGCATCTGCCTCCGCATTCCAGGGCAGCCCTGGTACAGGATGACTGCACAAAGGTAACCTTCACCCATCTCCTACGAGCCTCGCCATGCAGTTCTTTCTTCTCCTACCCTATCATTTTTCCACGACCTCAAACTCCCGCAGGAGCCTGTCAGAGTTTTGAATGATTTATTCCAGTAATGGCAAAAGCCCTGCAGAGTCCAACCTCTTCTCCTCAGTAGCTGCTGCTGTCTGGGACAGCTCAGGTCACCAGAGGGTGCTGCTGGTGCCCTCCAAGAGCCAAGGTGGCAGCCGGAAACCAAAGGTGCTCTTCTCCCCTGGGTTCTTTTTCCCGAGCAGTGACCTGTGTATTTTCAGGCAGATTGGCCTTTTCTCCTGTGCACTCCCCCTCCTGTGGTGGTAGTCTGTGTAAAACCACCTTTCTTTGCAGTCTCAGGCTTGAAGCATCCTGGAGAGAAATGGTGTGTGAAATCCTGAGATTTTGTTCATTCTCCTTCCCAAAGCCACCTGGCAGCCCTGGGTGCAGGAGCAGGAGGGTCTGAAAGGCTGAGTGGTTGACCATGGTTACACATTAAGCAGGTTTGCCACCACCCCACGGAGGAAAGGAGAGGTTGTGTGCATACATGTGCACGTGTGTTGTGTACAAGCACACACAGAACCACTTAAAACCAGTGCACCAGTTCCATGGAGCAGCAGCAAAGTCCGTCTGGACTTTTGGCTTCTCATGCCTAAAGCTGTTGTTGTGATGGATTATCCCCGCAGTTTCTGAGGCATCCTTGAATTTAGTCTTACATGTTTCTATGCTGTTTGCTTTCAGCCAAGTTAATCCTGGCTGTCACTTGAGTACAGTTAATGATGTTCTACTCAGAGATTTGCAGTTGTGCATAATGGGGCTGGAGTCCCTCCCAGCACTCTTCACGCTGCTTTCAGAGACCTTCTGTCGGGTGCACGGGAGTCACCGAGCCTTTTGCAAAGGAGTGCCTGAAAATGAATGCTGCCATCCTAAATGAGCTGCTGTATAATCCTTCTATCTGCCTCAGACTGTCTCAGATTAATTCTATTTGCCAGTCACTTTCCCCTTTCTCTAAAATAGGGACATGTCTTTAGCCTCTCAACAAATCTCACACAGTGGAGTTTCCCTTGTGTGTATTCTCACTTGCCACCATTTCTAAGTGTTTTTTTAAAAACTCTTCTTAATTTCTTGCAGCCTAGGACTAGGAATTTAAGATTTATGACAGCTGCAAGAAACACAGCCCCCAAATTCCCCCAGGATAAAAACCCACCAGTGTGAGTTTGTAGAGTCACAGAAAGGCTCTTACTAAAGACAAGCTCCACAGTGGAGCCAGTGGCTCTCTCCTGCCCGTGGCTTTAACATGGCCTGGACAGGCCAATTGTGGTTATATAATACTGGCTCTGGAGCAGATGCTGCTGTGTTCGGGCTGGGAGATTATAGCTGGCATACACAACTAATGGGAGCTTTCTGACAAATGCAGCCACCCCTGGCTGGGGATTGCAGCGAGGCAGCCGCTCCGGATGGCTCTTCCCTGCAATCCTGTGCAGCTGGGATGGAGACAGGGACCAGAGTGGAGGCTGCAGTAGGAGCAGGCAGCCCTAAAAGCAGCAGCAACAACAACAACAACAACAAAAAAACACGTCAGCAAATTCAGCAAATCCTGCTCAACCCACGTGTGGCTGGAGTGGCACTCTGGGCTGTGACTGACCGATTGTAGCAGTTGTCAGGCACGCGTGTGTCGATTGGGGAAGGATGATCTACTGTGTCCAGGATGGTTGGTGTGCCCCTGTGGCTCTGCATCTGATTGAGCATTTCTTCATGTTCCTTTGTGATTCACCACATGTTTGGGGTATCGAGTGTCTCGTCACCTTTTCCAGCGCCGTGACTCGGTGCTGTGGCATGTGCAGCAGGATGCCACCAAGGGGATGGGACAGCGGGCCCTTATCAGCGTGCTGGGGACAGTGCCAAGAGAGGCGTTCACACCTCACTATCAAAAGGCTACCTTACAACCCCAGTCTGCTGTGGCTCCGATTCAGGAAATCTCACGTGCTATCTCTGGGTGAGCTTTTTCCAGGCAGGTAGACAGGAGAGGAGCAGAAGGAGAATCTCCAGGTGCTGCTTACAACAGCGCTGCTCCCATCCCCACCCTTGAGAGACTTTCTATGTCTGACTGATCAATGCCAGTCCCTGCCATCCCCAACTGTAAACACAGCCTCCCAAGTGTCCTGCAGTTTGACAGACACAGCCATTGCTGTCTGCTGACTCCCAGCACATCTCTCCAAAATCCTGGGCTGCTACACTACGTTAAAGTGATGGATGAGGAAGAGCTGTACCCAGTGGATTCAAACTTCTCCTTGTTAGTGCTTAAAGGTTGCTTCACATCTGGATCCCATTAAAAAAACCTATCCAGTTTGGTTGCTAAATAAAGCTCATCCAGGCATAAGACTAAATGAACAAACATTTCTAATAATGCTGGTGTTTTCTGGTTTGAGATTTGTGCCACCAGTGGTGACCTTATGCTACCTTTACAGAAAAGGCTAAACCATACTTGGGATAGGATCCAACTGGATCCCTTTTCTCATTAAGTAAAATAATCAACAGGCCGCCTACCCCTCATCCCCATTTGCCCATTTCCAGCTTCACATCTTCTGGTTTTTTCTGAAATCTGGCAAAACCAAACTTTTGCTATTGCTACCTGCACTTGAGACAGGCAGGGGGATGAGAGGGAGTGCTACATTCTCATGGCTTACACCATGGGACATCCCATCTCTCCATATGGAGCTGTGGCAGAATTCCCAATTTACCTCATTCACTTCCTAAATCCCCACTGAGAAGGGGCATTTCTGAGGGGGGAACTAAAAGGAGATCTGAAAGCTGTTCAAGTGCCTTAGATTTCATAGAATCATAGATACAATAGAGTCTTTCAGGTTGGAAGGGACCTTAAAGATTATCTTGTTCCTACTCCCCTGCCATGGGCAGGGAACCCTCCACTCTACCAGACTGATCAAAGCCCCATCTAACCCAGCTTGAACACTTCCAGGGGTGGGGTATCCACCACTTCTCTGGGAAAAAAATGCCAAATAATGTCTCTCGGGAAGGTCTACTCAGGAAATTCTTCCTACTTTCCAGCCTCGTCTCACCACCTCTCCACTCACAGTCCTGAACAGTGACAGGTCAGATGTGTTGGAGCCTCAACCAAGAGAGGATTGGACCCTGCTGGGCTGCAGACATGTGTTACCTTCTAATTAACACTGTAATTATTCCTTTTTTTGCCCTTCCACCACATCTGTGCACACACAGTCCGTCCATTCACCCATTTCACGAAGGAAGCTGACAGATTCTTCAAAGGGCTACTCTGCATTGTGACCCTTTGGCTGCAATTCAGGGCTTCTCGGGGCTGGGTACCACCAGTACCTGAGTTCATTTTAAGCCTGCTGACTTCCAGCAGTCAGGTTAGAACAGCATGGGGGTCAGCATGGGCTGAAACATGTCCCCAAGCCAGCAGACGAGTCACAGGGGGCTCTGCCTCATGTCTGTGGTTATGCTGCCATCAGCACCTGAGCTGCCCATTTCCCAAAGGCATGTCCACTCGATGCTGCAGCTCCTAGCAGGGGTGTCACCAGAATAAAACCTTGGGCTCCAGCCACTGTCCAAACCACAAAGCCTCCCTTCTCCTAGTAAACAGCAGCTGCCTTGCTTCCCAGAAGTGACCACACTTCAGCAGTGGCTGTTGCAATGTAAATATTTTCTAACTCACCAGAAACACATGGGCAGGCTGTCCTCAGGGGTTTGTGTCCTTAAAGTGAGAGATGCAAGTGTGGAGCTGGATGATCACACGGGGTTTGTTTGTTCATAGGGAGTGCAAGAGCAGGTGGTCATATATTTGCTGTTTAAGAGCAGCTATCAGCTGAATCCACCACAAATGGTTCAGTAGTCACCTAATCAAGGATATTAGAGGTGCTGAACCACAGGAGGAAGAGCAGTGACCTTTTAATGAACCTGATTGTAGCAGAGGAGTGGCAGGACCACGGTGCCATGGCATTGCTGGCACTGGGCAGTCCACACCATGTGTCTGCAGCCCTGCTCCTGTGCTTCTGTGGGAAAGCAGCAAGAGATGGGATTGCGAGTCATCATGACTCCACAGGCTGTCCCACAGACCCAGCAGTACCCAGAGAGGCAATATTTCACTGTGTGGCTGGAAGGAGGCTGTGCAAGTGATTATAGTGGTTATTGACATGACCATTGCCACCAAAATCCTCTAGGACTGTGGTCATTTTCATAGGCTGTTCCGGGGAAAGCAAACATGGCAGAGGAGCCAAAAAAGGT
Organism: Ifrita kowaldi; assembly: GCA_013398055.1. Taxonomy (NCBI): domain Eukaryota; kingdom Metazoa; phylum Chordata; class Aves; order Passeriformes; family Cinclosomatidae; genus Ifrita; species Ifrita kowaldi. The sequence continues at coordinate 752,823 of VZRS01006356.1, read as the reverse complement.
TATGGCAGATCAAGCAGGCTTCAGGTAACAGCTTTTAGTTGCTGATACACAGCAGGATAATTCTTAACCCCTTTTCCAAATATGCATGAAGCTGGACATCGTTCAATTGTCAATAGCACATTAAGAATATATATATATTGAAGAGATATTAGATGACCTTGGTTCTTCACAGCATCAGCCACATGGGGCAAAGGCTGGTTTTGCTCAAGGCCAGGGCTGGGCTTGACGTGGATTTTTAGGGGAGCAGGCTGGATCTGGGCAGAGCTGGGGCAGGTTTCCTGCCTCTGCAATCCCAGTGCTGTGCTGCAGCAGCTCCCAGCTCTGCTCACTGCTGCATTAACAATGGAGGGGCACTTTCAGGTGCTACAAAAACCCCAGTGGGCACTGGAGACTCCCACCTCCAGGACATGGTACATCTTCAGAGTGCTACTAGAGAGGAACTAAATTCTGCCAACAGTGCCAGAGACATCTGGTGTGAGCTGGATGCCCAAGCTTGACCAAAGCTCGACATTGCAGCCTGACTCTCAATGAAACAAAAGGCAGATAAAGGAACAGCGTAGTCAGAGAGAAAACTGAGGAGTCCAAATGTGTGAGCACAATATTTCAATATATCTTCAGCCAAAGCTGCCCTTAATAAATATACACGTAGCTTTGGTTCAGTCAAAATGTTTAAGATAAAGTTGCCCAAAATATCTGAATTTGGGACTTTGTTCAGCTATTGAAAGTAAACCATCTGTTGGCTGCATTACTCTCACTGAAAGTTAGGAAAAATCCTGGCAGAGAATTAATCAGCGATGAGCTGGAGACCTCCATGCCTGGGGGTGGCAAAGGGGTGAGGAGCTATGGTGTTTCTTGAGAGTACCTTGGCATGGCTGATACCCTTGGACTGCCATGTGTTCTTCCATGAGCATCCCATGGCCCTCCGAGCCTCAAACACCAGCCATGGGCAACAGGACAGACTGCATCTGCCCCCAGGCTGGAGGACATCCACTGTCACTGCTTTTTGGAAAGCATCTTGAGAGGAAAAGGGGAATCCTCTACTTGTTTTCCTGTCTCAGAGACCCGAGCATGCAATCTTTACAGAGACTCCAAGTGTCAGCAGAAAGCTCACTCCTGGAACTTGCCTGCTGCTTCTCATGATGATCTCTGGCAGAAATTACATTTGCTCTACAGAAAAGCCTTTGCTTGCTCACAGCTGAGTGATCACCAGCTTTTAATGTGCTATGACAAGGACGACTGGGTGTTGAACCTCTTGGCTCTGCTGCAAGATCACTTTTAGCCTGCAGTGCAGTTTGAGCCTTCCTGCTGAGTGTGGCAGGAGACATACCAAGATTTCTTAGATGCCTCTTTGCTCGGCACAGAGGGACAGCTGCTGTTGGGAGCGCTGCCCAGAGCACCCTTTGTGGCTCAGCAGCAGTCGTGCTGCACATGGGGAGAGAAGGAAAGTGGATTTACTGCTGAGTCAGATGCATTTGTCTCACTCTAGCCTTGGGTCCTGGGGTGATGTTGCTGTCACACAGCAAAGTGAGCTGTCTTTAGCACAAGGAACATCACTGATAAACATCAAGTAAAGAGATTTAACCACCAAACTGCGCTCACATCTTGGGTCATTGGCTGATTGGCTGCGTCCTGGCCCAGCGGGTTTTCTCCCCAGGAATGGTGACAGCAGTAGCGAGATCGTGCTTTGCATTCTCTGTGGTCACCTTCTTGCAAGCCAGCAGACATTTGAACCCCACCAGCATTAGATTTTGTGGTTGCTTTGTAATGCAAGAGTAATCGAGCCCTTCTGCGACTTTGGCGTCATTAATGTTGCACTCATTTTTAGAGCATGAAACAGCCTACCTTTTCCATCCTCAGAAAATGAAGAACATGCTTTGGCTCAGAAAAATGCCCTCAAAAGCCTAGGAGGGAGATGAGGATTCCTCTCCAGGTGAATGGCGTTCAGAAATTCCTCCTGAAACTATGTATTTCCATGTATACACACACACGAATGCAGAGCTCTGCTTTTCTGGTTTTATTTCTTAAAATATTATGAGATTAGTTAGACTTAAAGGATAAAAATTAGCAGACACCCTTTCCCCAAAGTCCCTAGCTTCTAGGAGCCTACCAAGGAGAACTCTCAAACCAGCATCTACCACACTTGGTGGCTTGACAAACCAGCCAGATTTCTCACTGGGACTGAACAGATGGAGAAGCAGTCTGTCCTAGGGAACTTCCCAGGCTTCTCCCCAGCTGGAAGAGCCCTTTGTCAAAGTAATTATTCCTGTGCCACTGAACAGACACGGCCAGGCACAGACTTCAGTGCTGTCACACCAACATCCAGACTACAAAGTTGCTCTGAGCACTGCAGCACTTGTTCCCTGTGTGCTTCCCAGTCATGTTAACAGCTTGGTGGTGCCACCCATATTTCATCCCTCTGTACCCTCATACCCTTCCCAATTTCTGATTGTCTCTCATTGCCAGCTGCCTATTCTACCAACATTTATTTTCCCGGCAGCCATTTCCCCTCTAGGAAGGTTTTGAGGTTTTGGGAGGCACTGGTTTAGCAGCACGCCCTGATAGGTGAACAGAGAGAGATCCCTGGGACTGCTCTGATTTAGGTCAGTCTCCCAGCCATGATTTTCAGGATTCAGACTGACTAAGGACTGCTTCAGCTAAGCAGGTTGGTAGGTGAGACCCCACTCAGGGAGACCAGGGTTTAGTCCTGCCATCCTATTTAGCCTCTGGGCAAGAAAAGCAACCCATGACTGATTCCGGTAACCAGCAGGAGTGTAACCTGTATGAGCTGAAAACACAGCCTAGGATGTGGCTCATGCAGATTAACAGGCCTGACTGGCCTCCAAAACTACTGATGGCTGAGGTTAACAGAGGGTGTACTTTTATTTGGCTCTCCTAAATTCTAAAGACAGAGTAAAAATCCCAAGCTCAAGAGCTGGAAGTTGATGTATGTCCTTACAAAGAGGGAAACTAGCAGAAAACTAGTGTTGGGAACCAGTGTAGGGCATCTCAAGCATTTTGGAGGCTGGAGGGAATGCAGCATGTCTCATGCTGGATGTGAGCGACTGCCTGGTGCCCAGGTTTGTAGACAGAGCTGTAAGCCAGGGAATACTTTGTTCACATTGAAGCGACCACCTTCTCATCGCTTTTGTCAGCGACATGACGCTCTTAAGGAAATCTGAGCCTTGCAGACAGACCTGTCTGACCCCATTAGCTTGGGAGGGAGATGAGTGTTTGGAATGGAAACTCTCATCCTGGCTCTTTCATAGACCAATAAGACAGAGCACCAAGGTGCAAACATCGGAGTGAGTCATAGCAAGCTGAGCTGAAATAGAGATGATATTGAAGCATTAATAACAGCTTCTTCACAGCCTTAAGAAAACCAGCCTTGGTGATGGCAAGGCAGGGGAGAAAACACACTTCCAGGGTAAAGAAGCTGTTTGAGGGTCTGATGGAGAGCAGGAATTCCCCTGCTTTAATAAAGGGATTTATTTGCTGAGTAGGTGATAACATCAAACTGACACCCCTGGAGGGAGAACATCCCAATTTAGGATAGCGTCGCGAGTGTGTTTTGCCAGTCACTATGAAGGTATTTACATGCATTTAATCCACACAGTCAGCTGGTGTGAGAGTCAAAGCTCTCAAATTAGAGCCGGGAAAGGACCTTAAGCTTCAGGCTTCAGGAATTTGGACACAGCTCTGAGACCAGAACTGTGATACTTGCAAGCATCAACTGCCTACACCAAGAATGGAGAGGATTAAAAAAAGCTCAGATTGATAATTGCAAACATCATCAGATAAAAAGATTGCTACAGGATCATGTTTCATCTCATTCTTTACTCTGGGAAGGTTCTTTTAACTTCATTTGGAGTTCACTTCAGGACAGAATGCTGAGGAAGACATGTCCTGCTTGCCTACATGAAGGTGACAATATGGTTTTACTGAAAATTCCCCCCACCAGTTCTGAGCACTTGAACTAAATTCCTTTCAGTGGAAACTAAGGAGGGGAGTCCAGTCTGAGCATGAAGGAGTGTGCTTTGTCCACCCTTCCCAATGCAAGCTGCAACACTGAACTGACTTGAGAGGTGTACAGCAGCAAGTCACCCCTCCCTGTGCCTCTGCAACCTTATAAAGCAACAGCCTTACCAGCCCTGTTAGATTTGGACAGGGGCCACGTTTACCACCTTCTGGAGCCTGGGTAGTTCTCCACCTTCCCCCTGTCAGTGTCCAGGAGTGTTTCTATGCCAGACACTCCAAGAATGTGAAGGCTGACTAATCTTCAGGCTGATCTTACATCCTTCCCAGGGAGGCTGAGGTGAGAGGCGATCACAGCTGCTGGTTAGCGGGCTCACACGCTGGCTCCTGGAGCTGTTAAGTCCTCAAGACCCTACCCAACAGTAAGCTTTGCAGCCTTTGTGGGTTTAAGGTTCCTGGAATATGCATATCATATGTGAAAGGCGAGACCTTCTCATGGTGCAACAGGGTAGGGCAACAGTGGGGTGAAAAACTGGGACCTTGTCCTTGGTGGTCACACCTGACCTGTGGACCCCTGACCAGGCACTCCTGTTTTCAAGAGGGACAATGTATCTTTGGCTGTACTAGGGCAGTCCAATGTCAGGCTCACAATAGGGTCAGAAACATGATTTCAGCTGAGCATTTCCCTTCTTGGTTAACTACAACAACTTTGCAGCAAAATGAAGATATTTTCCCTGAAGCCTAGAAAGCCTCCATAAGTGAGAAGTTAGGTGTTCTCTGGTCTCTGTTGTCTTCTCAGTGGACAGTAGGATAATTCACTCAGCCCAGCTCTATTGCAAATGCCATTGCAAGGAGCTGATTTATTGCCACACAGCCACTCCTGGCAAAAGAAATTTAACCATGGTTTGAATGGCAAAAAACTGTGGCCTTAAACCAGGTCATTTTAATTGTGGTGGTTTGGGGGTTTTTTTGCATCCTACACTAACATCCAGCTGTGCAGTGTGCCCTGAGGTAAGGAAAGGAGAGAAACAGCCTGACTTGTAATCACTCACAGGAGTAACATCACTGGGATTGAATACTATAGGGTTTCAGAGTGGCCTTCCTCTGATAATGAGGAAAAAGAGGACTTGAGTCCAAGCTCCCCAGCACATCCTTGAGTTTTAAAAAACAAATAATGAAAGATGATCTTATTTCCAGTGGACATATTTTCTTGCCCACCACATTTTTCTCTTTTGACTTACTCTATCACGGAGCTTCGTGATGCACTTTCTGGGAGGTGAATGCAGCCACTGGAGCCCCACTGACAGGAGCACATCGAGACTGCTGCCCTCTGCACCGTCTCCCGGCCTGGAGAGGACAGTGCAGTGAAACCCCGGGGCTGGAGAGCTTGCCCAGCTCAGCCCTGCAGCATTTCTGTGCAGATAAATGATTCCTGGAGCAGCAGGCACGCAGATAAGCAGTTATCTGTGCTGTGCACACACAGAGGTGTCAGTCGTGGCACTGCACACAGCCCTGAGCTGCATCACTGCTGATGCTACCCAGGTGACTGTCACCTGCTGTGACAGATTTATGCAGGTGTCACCACCACCGAGCTTACCCCCTTCACCTGCCCACCACGCTCTTCAGCAGCTGCTCCTACCAAAGCAAATCAAGGTACTTGTAAACTTCTCATCCCCACCTTGCTCCTCCCACTATTTTCTCAACTCCTCCAACTTTTTCTGAGAAGCACTTCACAGCTGTATGGCTATGGAGAGAGGTACAGGGGTTGATCTTACCTCTAATGTGCACAGCCATCCTCCCAGCTCCTCCTGGAAAACAAAAAGTGAAATACCTTCCATCTCAAGTACCTTCCCCTTGGGTAATGAAGGCAATCCAAACAAAGCTCGGGGCACCAGAACTAACAACGTCCTGTTTTTCTGTGTTTCATGCCATGGAATTGGTGGTCCTTGGTGGCAAGGCAAATACAAATTAATTGTTCCTCCTACAATGTGAGGCATTTATATGACCTGCCCTCACTGTGAAAATGTTTTATCTTTCCTTAAAACCTGAGCTCTTTTTACAAACTCCTGCTTGCCAAAGTCTCACAGTCTCCTCAGCTGACTATTTTTGCAAAACTCATAGGAATTTTTTTAACTTTGAGACTTCCATCCCTCAACCAAACCAGACTGAAACAGGCCAGGCGGAGAGACACTGGCAGAGGTGTATGGACCCTGTGACTCTTATTGTTGTAGTAGTAGCCAGGAGGGTCCTGAGAGGACCCTGCCCTCCTTTGAGGGCTGATAACTTCCCTGCCCGGGTAAGGAGCTCCCTTCTCCTACTGCCAAGAGAAACAGCTGTCTTTACCCCACTTCAATTAACTTTACCCCATTTCAACCACGGGCTTTAGAGAAGACCCTGCACGTCTGCAGCACAGCACTGCTGAAGCACTTGGCACAGCTACAAACCTCCTTCTGCAACATCCAGAGCAAGCCACCTTCAAACCACAGCATCCCACTTCCCCACAAGGAGGACCTTCTTCTCTTCTGCCTCAAAGATTTTCTGGCAAACCTGCCAGCAAATCCAGGCTCCAACAAACCCAGCCAAGCCCCAGATAATCCCTTCAGTCCCCGTTCCCGTAATAAGAGACAGGAAATTGATTAAAGCTCCCACTGGCTCTTTCTCTGCCTTGTCTGGCCTGCGGGGTAAGGCAAGGACAGGTGGAGGTGATGTCCACTCCTTTTTAAGGTTTGTCATGGCTGTGGCTGCAAGTTGTGGTCCACAGTCTTGGAGAGTAAAAAAAGGAATATAAAATTCCTTCAAGATCAACAAAATAACAACAAAAAAAGCTCTTTAGGTCAGTCTGCAACATTTCCACATCTGCTGGGAGCAGGTTCAGAGCAGCACCTGCAGGGATGCTGCAGACCCTGCCAAGAAAAGCTGTGAGCAGATCTGAAATGAGCAGTTGGTTTTGTCCAGAAAAGAGCCTGCATAAAGGAGACAGCTTTGGGCTTAGGCTCAACTTTTCCCTGTGCCTGGGCTGCCATTGCACAGATATTTTCTACAAAGCTAGGCCTGCATGATGCAGTGAGCTTTTCTCCTTCTCAGGCACCACCAACACAAACTGTGCTGCTGATTTCTTTCTAGTAGGACTTTGATGGTCCTCAAAAAAGCTAGAAATTCCTTTACACTCCAAGATGTCCCCAAGGGCCATGAAGATGGTTGGAGGCATGGAACACCTCTGCTATGAGGGAAGGCTAAGAGTGCTGGGGTTGTTCAGCCTGGAGAAGAGAAGGCTCCTGGGCCTTTAAGTCCTGCCAGGACTTAAGGGGGACATATAAGGAAGATGGGGATAAATGTTTTAGGGGAGTTCTGTTGTGACAGGACAAGGAGTAATGGTTCTAAACTAAAAGATAGGAGATTCAGACTAGATAAAAGGAATAATTTTTTTACAATGAAGGTGAGGCACTGGAACAAGTTACCCAGAGGAGCTGTGACTGCCCCATCCTTGGAAGTGTTCAAGGCCAGGTTGAAAGGGGCTCTGAGCAATCTGGTCTAGTGGAAGGTGTGTCTGCTCACTGCAGGGCAGTTGGATTTGATGACTTTTAAAGGTCCTTTCAAACCCAAACTCTTCCATGATTCAATGAGTCTATGTCACCAAGACTGTCACCAGGGGCTGAACTGTCCTGTATTGCATTGGGCCCCGTGACTCCAGGTTTGTGTCCTCTGTGGAAATTCTTATAATGAACACAGTTTGTCCCTGAGCTAAAAATGAAAATTATTTCTTTTTTGCTTAGTCTGCAAGTTTGGAAAGAGAATTAAGACAAACTTGTGTAACTGGGACAGTCTATATGAAAAAAAAAAAAAAAGTGTTAGAAACCTGGTTTCCTTATGGGAATTGCTAAATTCCCTTTAGCTTTAGAGAAACTGAGATTCCACAGAAACCACAGAAGTTCTAAAGTAGAGCTACACTGTTCAAGTCACCTTTAAACTTCTTTTAGAACCATGCATATCATAATTTTATCACAGCTGTCTTTTGTTTTTTTTCTCTCAAAACCCCAGTTTTTTGACAAACATAGCTGTTAGAAAACCAGAAAACCTGAAAATATGACCAGATCATATAAACGTGAGGTTTTGGGGTATTAAAAATAAAGTAATAATAATAATGAGAAGAAGAAGAAAAGGAGACAATTCTTTTGAATTAAAATCTCATTATTTAAGCCACTCTGCTGGTGTTTGAACACTGGATAGTGGTTTCTGGGACTATTTTCTAGGCAAGAAAGACCTCCGATGCTCAGACCCAGCTGGGACTCACAACCCAACGCGAAGCAACGAGAGTCCAGGGAAAAGCAGCTGCAGCAGCGGTCTCAGAAACTTTGCCATGGCAAAAGCACGTGGGCTAGGAGCTGCTCAAAGCCCTGTTTGTCAGCTGGCTAAAATAGCTCAGGCGGAGGTGCTGACAAACCCATGCCCGCGCCGCAGCCCAACACCTCCAGCCCTCGTGGGGTTATCGGTGACGTTTGACTCCGAAGCATTTTTTTGCTGGCTGCCAATAGCTATTCCCCGAGGACTATTTGCTTTCACATGCTTTCCCTTTGACACGGCTGCTATTTCTTTGCAATATGTAAACACTCAGAAGGATTTCCATGTTTGTTCTTCGCCCGGCACGGACGTTCTTTCACAGCTCGCCGGGAGAATTGACACGAAGGAGCAGCCGCTCCGCAGGCGTCCGGCGCTTTCTCTCCATGTGCTGTGCTCCCATCTGCTTTCTCCAGTTATAAATCCAGCTCTGCTGCAGTCTCCACACCCCTGGCACACAGCAGGAAAATGCATTCCTGGTGCCAGAAACACGACACTGCCATCCTACATGGGCATCCTTTAGAGCCCAGCAGAGGCTTTGCACTGCAAAGCATTTACTCTCTATTTCTCCCCTTGCCACAGCAACATTTTCTGACTATAAAAATTCTCTTTCAATCTCAAATAAATTACTAATATGTGACTTTTCCTAAGAAAACTGACTGGGCTGCCCATGCTGCTGTTAACTGTCTCTCATAATGCCGACTTTTTTCCAAAGTGATCTTGGTATTTAACAAGACAATTTACATCAAAAGTAAAAAGGAACAGAAACCACTAAAGAAAAAAAATCTTAAAATGAATCTAGAAATTGCAGGCCCTGACTCCAACCTCATGGATTGCATCTAGTCTTGATTTCATAGATCTGCTGCTTTGTAAAATCAACTTAATTTCACTTATTAATGTAGTTAAGTTAAAAGAGGGTAGATTTAAATTGGATATTAGGAAGAAAATATTCATTGTGAGGGTGGTGAGACACTGGAACAGGTTTCCCAGAGAAGTTACTGCTGCCCTATCTCGGAAGTGTTCAAGACTGGGTCGGAGAGGGCTTGGAGCAACCTGGTCCAGTGGAAGGTGTCCCTGCCGATAGCAGGGGGGATTTGGAACTAGATGATCTTTCAGACTCATTCCCACACACATAATTTCATGATTTATAAAAAAACCCACATTTTCTGAGGAGCCAGTCCTCCAGGTTCCTTGCCAGGGCTGAAAAACAAGAAATCCTATTGGCAAATTTTGATTTTCTAAAAAATTTCATCCTGAAAATTTGAAAATGTGAAAGCCTTTAGAAACTTTCCCAAGATCTGCATGAAAGTAAGGAGAGCTCTGTAACCCAAAGCAGCCCCTAGTCCAGTGATAGGAACACATCTATAGAAGTTCGGCAATTCTGGTGAAAATCTAGATGTGAAAATCTTCATAGTGGGGATCATGACACTGAACTTCTTTCACATGGGAATTTTGACCACAAATTCTAACCAGGAATTTCCTTAACTAATCTGACGTGTCCCTACGGAGAATTCTCATTTCAGCAAACTACTCCTTCTAACCAAAAGTATCTTCCTGAATTTCAAAAAGATTCATTTTATACACGTTGACTCAGAAGTCAAATTATTATATGACACATTTTAGCAAATGCTGATTAAAAAAAAAGTCTCCACAAGTCAGACTGCCCCAGGTTAATATAAAACATATTTATAAACTGATTTTATTGAACTAATTCAAAGGTCTGACTGAATTTTTTCATTGCACTTCAAACTAGCTTTCCTCCTTCAGCTAATTCTACTGGGCAGGATGGGTTGAAATATCAATGTTGGGTTCATCCTATAAATGATTCTGTTTGATGAGAGAGTTTCAAATCTACTTCAAATTCATCTGATGTAGCCAGAAATTCTCCACTGATTTCAACAAGCTTTGGATCAAGCCTTTAATGCTCTGTAGGTGGCCTTCCAATGTAAGATGAACTGGAGGAGTTTTCATCAACAAGCCTCCTAGCAAAAGTCACCATGCATTTCCCAAACAAATATGTAGAAAAAGAGTCAGAGAAATAATAACATAAATGCTGATAACATAACAAAAAAAAAAAAAAGGCAGAGGAAATATTTGTTATCCTTATTTATTTAATAAAGAAACATAATAAACTTGAATTTTTCCAGGTACAAACAGCTTAATATGTCCTATGATATTGGCTGATATTTTCCTTGCTCTTTTTGTAGTTTGAGTGATTCATGTGGTAGCCTTTATTGAACAGATCAACAGAAAAAATGGTAGCACTCACCATGCTCATAGACAGTGTGGGCCAGCTATTGAGTTAGTGTCTTAAACTAAATCACTGCACTGGGAGGTTGTGTCATGGCTCGATTCAGATCGGCATCTCCAGTAACAAAGATCTACAAGTGAGTTTATTTGACATTTTTGAGGGGAGTTCTTCATACCATACAAAGACACCATTCCCTCTTCACACCTAAAGAAACGCACCACAGAACAATAGAAAACCCAATAGAAAACCAACCTTCCAGTTACAAAGGTTTCTGAAAGTAATTTACAATTCAGTTTTAGAAAGTTGCACTGTAAACATCTAGAGTTAAGACCCTCTTTCAGATTTTTTTTGCATTACTTGTTTTTTGGGTTTTTTTTAGAGGTTTTAGAGGTTGGGTAAAAGAACCATTTGTAATGGCATCAGTACTGTAGGGTCTCACAGCAATGACACTAAAATGTTCAACTCAAGGGTGAAATGACCAAAGGAAGGGATCTTCTCTAATAAAATCAGTGACCAGCTAATTGTCTCTTTACATTCCATTTGTCTGGGCCTTGCTCTTAATAAGAACAGCAGTTGAATATTTTCTAATGTAAGTTGCAAATAATTAAAATATTGTTAAAATGGCATAACCAACAACTCACTTCTGAGTGCAGGCTGGTGTTTTCCTTGGGTTTCAAACAGTTTACATCGTACGTGAAAAGAAATCACATGAGAAATGCTCCTTTTTCTTAGTATTTTTCCCTCTTTTTTTTTCATTCTAAAGCTTTGAAAGGAAAATAATTTTGCTGGTTGTCAGCCAATAAATGCTTGTTCAGCAAGTAATGAATGTACTATTTTCTAATTAAACAGTTTCATTATAGGCAGCAGCTTGTTGCTAACGATCGATAAATCCCATTGAGGAGAAAACATTTTAATCAGTAAGTCGTGTCCTCTGAGTGTCAGCCACTCTATAAACTCACAAGATACATATATATGTATAGATATACGTATGTGTGTATATATATATATGCATATAAATATAAAAATCGCATACTCTTTCTGGGTGATATGTACAGTCAGAATAACATTACAGCATAAATACACAGGGAATCTGTATAAAGTTTCTCTAATTTGAGAAGCCTTGAGCAATTCTGGTTTTTTTGGGGAGGTGAGGGGTGGGGAGGGGGGAAAGAATAAAGAGTGTTTTCACTTCGAGGAACGACGAGTAGTCCCCTTAAGTTAGAATCTAATTACATACAAGATTTAAAGGCAACAAAATGCCCAGAGGAACAGCCCTATGTTATACACCATAGACATGAGGTTAAAAGGGCAAGAGAGCATGATTATAATAATACTTATATAGTATGGTTCATTCCCTTATAGCACTTTGCAATCAGAAAGTCTTACAACACCCCTGTGAGGTAGGTAAGTATTATTATTCCCATTTTACAGATGGGTAAACTGAGGCACAGATAGGTTAAATTATTTGCCTAAAAATCATGTAGTAAGAATCAGGAATAGACCCCAGGAATCCTGATGGCAAATCCTCTGAATTAATGGATAGACCACTCTCAAGTGAATGCCTGAGACACCTCTCAATGAATGGAGAGAATATATTAGCCCATATTTACACAGATACATTGTCATCCTTTTGACATGTTGTCGTACATATTCTGACTTGTTTAGAGGACAGATAACAATGGCCGTAGATAAACTTGACTGTAACGTGTTGTTTTAATTCTTGGTGCCAACCCCATGTGGTTTTTTGACTCCTTTACAACCTGGGATGTAACTAAATGTTAATGACAATACACCTTAAATACATTCTTGATATCTTTGCTTCTCCAAGGTGAAAAAGCACAACTACTCTTCCTTAAAGTGCAATGGCTCATTACAGAAATCTCAAGATTTTCCATGAAGTCCAACCAAACCCAAGTACAATCAGAGTGAAGGTGAAAAAGAAAGAACTTGTCTGTAATGATGGACATGTCTCTATATTCCATAAATAATTTCTCACATTCTATCGAGGCTGAAGGATAATAAATAATAATCTATGTTAGCACGTAAAAACCTCTAATACTTTTCTACAGCCACACATCCACCTTTCACCCCATTGTCATTTCTTTGGCCTGAAGCTGAAGGACACATCAACTGTAAATATTACTTTGCCTACAGGAATGAGGATATAGCTATTATCTAGTAGATTTTTATATTGGTTCCTGCATTTCTTGTCCTTCCCCAGAAATCTAACTGTACCATCTGAGAAAATGGAAGATGGACCTTGAGTAAAAAAGGATTCAAACCTTCAAAATTTATGTACAGATCCAGAGGCAATTCCCCTCCCACCTTCTTGATCACACTGTCGCAGCTGTTCTGCATGGCCCAGTTTGCACTGATTTATTACTATCAGTAGTATTAGTAGTAATTTTTTTCTTTTAGTAATATTGATGCACAGAGTTCCAAGTAAGGCTGCTTAGCTCAGTGTTCCTGGGGAAAATGTGACCTAACCCACTACTTTAACAGAAACTTTGCCAGCCTAGATGGTGCTTTGGATCACTACACACAAACGTGATGCGCTACTTCTATGGCGAGTTTGATTGCGGATTTCAAAGCAGATTCTTGAAACATACTAAAAAATTAGTGCTTTTATTAACAGTTTTACAAACAGAATGCATTACTGTCTAGAGTCCTGAAGGACAGAACAAGCCATTTCTCTCATTAATTTGACATCATTTGCTTCTCTCTTTTTTTTTTTTTTGTGTGTGTTTCTGCTGATGTGCAGTTGCAAGTCCCAAGAGGGAGGGCTTAGTGTAATCAACAGTTTAAATGTTGCTAATTTGATGCTTCAATTTGCAACAACTTTCCTCTTCAAGCGATGGGGATCCCGCAAGTTCCTATTACCTTGACTCAGAGTTCATCATGAAGAGTGTAAGGATCATTAATCTCCATGGAAAAAGAGACTTTTTTTTTTAAGTAAAAAAATATCAAATATAATAAATTTATGAAAGACCATTCACAACATATACAGTAAGTGTTACATTTTGCTACAGCAGCTGTGATTTTTTTTTTTCTTTTTAGAATGCAAGGTCATACATCGCCGTAAGTAAACACACTAATATGAGTAAGACCTTAAATGAATGTATACAGCCAGGCTTTATCTGTGGATAGATATACACTGTGTTTACTGTTTTACAGTCTAGCCTATTCTTATTCACACCACTGATATAACAGCTATGACCCTGCAGAGAATCTCCCTGTGCATATATAAATATAAATATTGAGCCAAGTCAAAAAGAGCAGGGTCAAAGGTTATATGACTTATTAGACTCCTGTAGTTAAGGGTAAAAACTCCGTTGTTTCTTTTGCAACTAATTTTTAATAAGAAGGCTGCTTCAATCGTTGTGTAGTTACAGCATTACATTCTGTAAACAATGTTTTAAAGCATTCTAAACAAACATTTAAACAATTGATTCTTTATCCTTGTCGGGTGAGAGAAGACAATCTATAGCCTCATCGCTTTTGCTCAGGTCCGTTATCTTCAGCTGGAGGTTTTCACTTGTGCCTCTGGTGACGCTGTCGTAGGATGGAGGGAAAGAGGTGGAGGACAGAGTTTCTGATTTGTCTATTGGCCTGCCGTAGTTTTCGTTCATCATGAACGCAATGAGACCCTCCTTCTCGGGCGCATCGTCCTCCAGGATGCTGCTTTCCAAAGTTCTGTGCCGGTACAAGTAGGATGCCTGCTTCATGGAGCGCCGGAACAAATGTCTCCTATAGGCCCTCTGGATGACGATGGCGGAGACCTCTTCTTGCTTCCGTCTCAGAGTTGTTGTAATTGGCTCGTAAGAGATCTTAGATGGATTCGCCGCCATGAACTTTTCTTCCATCTGTATTTTAAGGGCATCCATCTCTCCGGATTCTCCTAGCACCCTTTTTGTAAAAGCAAACAAAATATCCAAGCAATGGATCCTGTCTCCGCTGACCATGGGCAGGTCCATCGCTATGAGTTTGATTTTGTTTGGTTTCGCTATGCGCAAAGGTTCTGACAGCGCGTCTGCAAAGTCTGAAAGTGCAGAATACTCAATAAACTGAGTGGCTTCGGGGTCAAACTTCTCCCAGATTTCATAGAACATATCAAAATCATCCTCGCTTAGAGGCTCTGTACTTTCCTCAGTGGCTACACTGAAGTTCTCTAAAATAATGGCTATATACATGTTTACAACAATGAGAAATGATATAATGATATATGTAACAAAGAATAAAATCCCTACGGCAGGGCTCCCGCAGTCTCCCTTTGAACCATTTGCATTGGGAAGGTTTGGGTCGCAATACGGTGGTCCGGTGTTTAAAATAGGGTTGAGAAGACCATCCCAGCCAGCTGATGTGGTGATTTGGAAGAGACAGAGCATGCTGTTAGCAAAGGTTTGGAAGTTGAACATGTCATCAATCCCATGCTCCTTCTTCACATAGGCAAAGTTAGCCATGCCAAAAATGGCATAGATGAACATGACCAGAAACAGCAAGAGGCCAATGTTGAACAGAGCAGGTAGGGACATCATTAAGGCAAACAGGAGAGTTCGAATTCCTTTGGCTCCCCGGATGAGTCTCAGGATCCGGCCAATCCGAGCCAAACGAATGACTCTGAAGAGTGTGGGAGAGAAGAAATATTTCTGGATGATGTCAGAAAGTACAGTGCCTTGGAAAGAAAAGAGACAAACAGTGAGTTAGTGCATGGGAAAAAATCCCAGGCTTTCCTTTAAAGCAATCACTCAGGATTATTGAGAAAATAAGTGGAAATTTGCCCAGATCGGAAGGCCCACAATAAATGGAAAGGCATTGTTGGTCTTTTCATGCCCATTTAATCCATAAGAAGTTGTAAGGCTATAAGCAAAGAATGGTAGTGGCAGTTTCATGAAGGGAAAGATTTTCTGTTGGTAATGAGAAACCAAGATCAACTCAAGACACAGATAACTGCAGCTTTGACCAAGACCCACCTGAGAAATTTGAGTGCAAATGGTCACAATTTGTCTGATATGACAATATTTTTGTCTGTAAAATAGTAAGTCAGAAATGCTGATGTGCGGGGCCTGGTTTTTTAAGTCACCACCAGAACAGTGCAGGTTTCTACTGTGTATCCACTTGGTTGGTTGTTTGCTTATCAATTTTTCCAGTTTCCCTGATGGGCTGGGAAGGAACTAAGGGCTAAGGCTGTACTACCAAGGAACTGAGCTTACACCCCTGTACTAAACTCTTCCTGCAGGAGCAGAGCACTTGGTCCAGAAAGTTTGTCTGCACTGAGCTGTGCTGAGCTCCTGTCCCCTACAGGAAAAGGTCTCTCTGGGATGGCCCAAGGCCTCTGACACTGAAACAACCTGGCTGATCACGGGCCAGCATTGTGAGCAGCATGACAGCTCTAGTTAACTGCCTGCTATGGGAATATCCAGAGCGTCTGACCTCAAGGCTCCAGTGACAGCTGTGTGGCAGTGACATTCCCTGGGTGACCCAAACCTGTGAAATCCAGGCTGTTCAATGCCCCCAAAGCACAGGTGGGTCTCTGAGCACCAGAGATCGGCATTAGGATCTTGCAGGTTCCTCAGTCTTACAGGGTGCTCAGAGCAGCAGGAGAATCAGGCAACGAGACGTCTCTGTTTGCCCAACATGACACTTTCTCATTCACCTATCCCCTCCCTCAAAATGGAAAGTTTTTTTGCAAGAGTTGAATTTCTGAGCTCCTGTTGCTCACTGGATCAGTTGAGCATCTTCCAGTTGCTACTTTACTTCCAGCTTTAAAGAAAACTCTTTTGGCAGGATTTTGGATTCATTTGACCTGCAATTCTTTATCATCTAATACACATCTCTGTTTGGGGCTGCAGAACAGCAAATGGCACAAACCAACAATAAAACTGTCTTTCAGTTTCATCCCTTGGATGTATGAAGGTGTGGAGCTCTAGTGACAACAGGGCTGAGAAAAGTCAAACTCACTGCATTGCCCAAACCTGCTCTGAAGGACTATTTCAAACTTCTGTAATAAAAAGCAAATAGCAAAACAATAGCAATCCACATGTGCCCTTTTCATGTGGCTTTTTTACTTCTCTGTCATTGGCTGTTAGACAGAACTGGTGTTAACTGTATATGGTGGCCAGTTGGTGTTTCATCATCATGAACCATTAAGTGTATGGTTTGATAAACCTCCTAATTTTGCTGATCACACCAGTTATTGTTAGGCAGTGGTATGTCAGATTATAATTACATATTAAAATTGTGGTTAGGATCCAGTTCTCTGAATTGCAAGTGTATATTACTGCACAAACCCTTTAACTCTGTCGATTAATTTTACGCCTGCCTTTCTAACATTGGAGGCTGGGTGAAAATCCAGGGTCACGTACCTACGATGGACAGAATCACGACCACAAAGTCAAATATGTTCCAGCCGTTGGTGAAGTAGTAGTGTCGCAGAGCCAGCATTTTGAAGATGCACTCCCCGGTGAAGATGGCAACAAAAAGCATGTTGATTTTATGGAGGATGTTCACTTTTTCTTGACTTTGGTCATCCGTTTCCACCATCATGGTAACCATGTTAAGGCAGATGAGGATCATGATGGAGACATCGAAGGCTTGTTTTGAGACGACATCGAAAATAAAACCTTGGTATTTGTTCTGGGGGAAGGGATAGGGTTTAGTTAGGAAATCTGAGCCATGTAAAATTGATGATTTAATTGTCTCCTGATTGAGCAGAAAGTAGAGGAAAACAGACAATATACTGCATGTGATTGGAACTTCATAAACTTAAGGGTGATGATGAATGCTTTTTTGATGGAGTTTTCAAACCCATTTGCTTCTAATGCTTTTTGAAACTACTGTAAACAAGACACTGGCCATGAATTTATTCAGTGCAGGCAGGTGGCCACTGGCATATGTAAATGGCACATGTAAATTGCAAGATTAGTCAATGCTGCAGAACAGTGGGAATTTTGTACCACAGGTCACTGGATTTGCAAATATTGTTCAAAATCAAAACATATAATTACTAAGTGCCTTTCATCTGGGAGCAATAAACCTTCCTGCGCTGGAGAGTTGAAGGGTGCTTATTCTAGTAAATAAACATTGAGCTATTACACAAAGTTCGACTGAATTATGTCGTTCTTACCAGCGGCCTTGGGATTGGCTTTTGAGGTTTCTTAGATCCCAGCTTTTTCATTGCATTATAATACTTTTTTTGTTCTTCTGTCATAAAGATGTCCTGGCCACCTAAGTATAGGATGGGAACAACACTATTACTTTTGATGAAGAGAGCTCCCCTCTGCCCCCCTCCAAAGTTCAAGGCGGAATCCTCTTCTATTTCATTTCCCTTTTAATGTAGCTTTCATCAGGTTGGGCTTCTCAGAGGGACAGTGGTGTTTGTGCACAGAGGGCACCAGGCCAGCCTGTGCCCCTGTGTCCAACTTTGTGTTAGAGATCCCCTCTGCCTGGAGTTGCTTGGCTGCATTCTGTGGGGAACAGAGTCCCTCATCCTATATTTTCAGGATGCTCATACTCTAGGGACACTAGGGACTGCTGCAGCTGTGCCTTTGTAAAAGTCCTGCAAGGTGGTTTCTGCAGCTGCTCTGCCACTGCTGATCTCAAGGCTACTGTGACAAAGCCATTTCTGATAAGTCTATTCCTTAGCTTGGTCCCTGCAGCAATCACAAGACGATGTGTAGCATATGCACTACTTATCTTTTTCTTTTGTTGGTTAAAATTGTCAATGATGACACCGATGAAGAGGTTCAATGTGAAGAAAGACCCGAAGATGATGAAAATCACAAAGTAAAGGTACATGTATAAATTACTTTCCCATTGAGGCTGCTCCTCGTACTGCAAAGGGAAAAGGGAAAATGTGAAAATGACACCACCTCTGCTGCACACATCAAAATACTGATGGAGTCAAAACAAAGCTGTCCATTTGAAATAAATGAAATTTATGAAACATGAGAAAAATACTGTAACTGCCGTGAGCAGAGTCAGCTCTCCTCAGTCTCTTAAAGTTTACTACTGGCATCTGCAATGCCATGGTCATTTCAGCAACATTCACTCTCACAGAGATCACACTGCTCCAGAAAGTGCAACTCCAGAATAAATCCTAGAAAATGTTCTCAGTCTGAATCCAGAAGGGGAAAAGAATCAATTTTCTGATCATCCTAATGCCTATATGAACTAATGGTACTTTAAAATACAGTGTTTTTCAGTAGGATTCAATTAAACTGCAATCATACTTCAGTTTTAGTATAAGTACATTT
>VZRS01006356.1:713395-733398 GCA_013398055.1 Ifrita kowaldi | reverse complement strand
AAGTACATTTTTTTTTTTTTTTTAATGAGGGGTGGAATAGAATAAGGTCTCTTGCTGAAGAACTGAGAAACACAGTCTGATAACCTCAACTCACCTCTGCCATATTTGGGAACAGCGCTCAGATTTGCCCCATCATCTCCATATTTAAACAAGGTCCCAGAAACTCGCATTCCCTAAATGCCATATTTTCTTGTGGGTAGTCCATGAGTTTCATTCAGAAGCAGGGAGGATACATGTGTACATGCAGTACCAGAATAAATCATCATCATGAGCTATGATATACCAAGGTACTTCTCTGCCCCTATGGTGCCATGAAGTTTTCCCACCCCTTATTTCTCCCCTTAGATCTCGACTTTTGCCCTAACTTCAGCCTGTCAAATTCCTAGTACCAGACAGCTGCCTCAAAAATTAACAGTAAGGGCAAACTTGTTCCTCTAATATAATTAAAAGAAGAAAAGAGTACTATAAATCTTTCAATAAAAAGATAAACAAACCACACATGGTGTAGCAAGGGAAATGCTTTTTTTGTTTGTTTGTGTTTAAGGAAACCTGAAAGCTGAACAGGATGCAGGTAAGAACTGAGCTGTCACCAGTCACTACCACATCTCAAGTCAGAGCTGGAAGTTCACACTACCCTCTTTGTCTGCCAGGAGCTTCTCCACACACCTTCAGTGGAGCTGCTAGATGCAGAAAAGACACTTGCTCAAGGTGAGGGTGTAGGGAGGGTTAAGTATTTGTCTCACAGGGGAATTCAATTTAAAATTGGCACTTTTAAAGACATGTTATCATCAGAAGTTGGAAAATAAGGCGTAAACAGGGAGAGGGGAAGAAACAGAGAGGACAATTTAGGTCTTTGATAGACTCAGACTCACTCTGGTGGTGCCTCTCTGTGCTGGGAGCTCTGCAGTAGGCACAGATCAATCAGCTGTGTAGAAGTAGAGGCTACATGTGCTTTAATTTCAGGGTCATCATGCTTCAGTACAGCTACAATGAGGGTCTGCAACTGTCCCCGCCAGAGTAAGACAGGGACTGGCAACCTGCATGTATTTTATTTTGTTGTGTTTGTTGTTAAGCATCATCAGTGCTGCAAAAGGCAACGGAAAAGGAAATTATTTATTTCCTTGCAGAGACTTACCTCTCTTGAATCCACTGCTGCATACATGATATCCATCCAGCCTTTAAATGTGGCCTGAAAAAAATCCCACATAAGACATAAGCATATTAAACAAGTACATCCTCAAATGATATCAATCTCTCTGATGAAATTTCAAAATGCAATGTTGAGCATGTGCTTCACAATTAATACATTGCTTGCCTTGCAATCTAATATGTATCCTTGAATTTACGCTCATTTAGATTTTAAATTCATTCCAGAATGCTTTTCTCCTGGATTTTCTCATTTGTGTTTTTCGATTTTCTGCACTTGCAGGGATAAAAGAAAGGGTTTTAGAAGAGATTTTAAGAAGGAGAGAAAACATGACAATTAAATCTTTGGAAGTTTTGACCTTAAAAATTTCAAGTAATGAAGAGATATGGCTAAAATAACTTTAAAGAATGTTGTCCTGCACAAGCCTTGGACCAGGTTAGCTGAATCCCATCCATATCCTGCTGAAGCTTGGATTCTGCCCTTTTCTACACCAGGGCAAATCACAACAATATTAAAGCCCAGGGAGCTGCATAAATCATAGCTGATTTGAAAGAAGCAAAGGCAATCAACACCTGCTGTGAGCCTGGCCCTGGAAACTCAATCTGCTTTACTGTTCAGATTTTCTTTTATTAAGCTTTATGAAGTCAAGAGTTTTATTTATTTATTTATTTTTAAATAATTTTTTAAAGAAGGAAGGATTCCACAGAAGTCAGTGTCTCGTACTGGAACCTTCCATGCAGGAAGGGCAGTGACAGCACTCCTAGGAGAAGCACATGGAAGTGATTTTTACTGTTCTGTAGCAAACTCACGACTCTTTGATCTCATTATGTGCCTCTCACTAGACACAGCCCGATGCCAAGCACACCCAGCATTAGGTCTGACTGGCCTAAGCCCCACTGCCTTTATATGGATTCTCTAGGGGTGTTTCTCATCTGACTTCTCACCCCTTTAGACTCACCCTGAATCTAAGTCAGTCTGAGCAGATAATGAGACATTTTTAGATTTATTGATTTAATCAGATTTACACTGGCATGCGCACAGGACCCACACCCAATATTTTTTTACATCCTGCTGTCACTTAAGTTGAATTTTGCCCTACAGTGTAGGCATACAATTCCAGATAATGCCAGTAGGAATTTGGCCAGAGGTTACCAAGAGAAACCCAGGCAGCTGGGCTGAGGTGGGTACATTCTGTGGTTTTAGAACTCTCTATTATTATATTAAGTCCTGGAGGTAATGCTGCCTTCCCAATTCCTTCTGAATGCTACTGAGCCAAAGGAAAATGTACAGGAGATCAATGATATTTCTCATGGAAGTATATATAAAATAGTGTTTGAAAGGTTGCACCTATTCTTATCTACTGCTTGAAAGAGATTAGCTCACTCCCCCAAATCAGAACCCTTTGGAAAATCTCTTCCATGGTGCTGTGTGTTAAAAACCACTTTACATGAAAAGCATCTACAGGAACGATCAGCCTTTCATTAAAACAAATAACTATTTGAACCTGTCATGCTGATACTCCTTAAGTATTCTAATATTTTCCTTTTTTGCCATTCCCTTTCTAATCTGGTGAAAGACTTTCTGGTGCCATTAGGGCTTTCAGCTCAAAGTGCTGTTCAGGAAGCGTGGCTGGGATGAAACAAGAAATCCTTTCCCTGTGGCACAAAATGATATGATCTTAGCCTGTACTTTTCTCCCACTTGGGAGGAAATCTTTTCTCTTCAGCAGCTATTTTACCCCTCAATGTGTACCACAGGCACTAGAGACTCTCCTGCAAGGCACAGTGGTTTATAGTGATAAAGGATGATGAAGTGATTTGACAAAAATAAATATTAAGAGAATGAAGTGCTCTGATTTTCTGTTTCCCCCAGTTGCCCAGAAGCAAGAGAATTAAAAATCTGTGGGGCGTCTGGAAAGCTTCCCTGGACACTTCAACTGCAGAGGGTAAAAGATACTGAGAATGAAAGAAATATAGCACTGAGAAAATAAATTATTTATCTGGAATTAGTAACCACTTACACTCTGGATAAGGAAGGGACAAAATCTTCATGGGAGTGTTTGTGATATTATCCTGCCTGGAAGCTATCCAGAGAAACACCATTTTCTACTGAAACTGTCATGTGATGAGATTATCTACCGATAAACTCATCCTGGGATGGGATTACATTTCGTTATTTCACTGATGGTTAGGGCTGCAATGCAGCAAATTAGTGGGGAGGAGGATCGGTGGGGTGGCACGGGATGCCCTCAAACCAAGTAGTGCCTTAAAGTAAAGCAAGTCTTTAAATCTGTGAGCTTTTGGGGTTTAGTTCTCTTTTAGTTTTTCTCTTTTTCTTTTTTCTTTTTCAGTTTATTTTTCTTTTCCTTTTTTCTTTGTCTTTTTCTTTTCCTCTTTCTGTTTTTTTTTCCTAGAAAAGGAAATTGTTCAATAAAAAGTCTGCTTTCGATGGCTGAAACACTGGTCTTCACATTGCTGAAATGTTTCTTTGGGCATTAATGTTGCTGAGAGAAATTTCTGAAAGCTAAACCAGGGATTTTTTTGCACATTTTGCATCCACAGTGACAGTAAAACCAGGCATTGCAGTTTACAGAAGTGCAAGAGATCATGTAACTTTAGACTCAGTAACTTTAGACACACACCACTGCCTCATGACCATTTTGTGTCTGATTTATGGGCTCAGTCAGGGCTTCAAACCTGGCCTGAGGGGTTGCTTTAACTCTGCGGCTCCTGCTCACTGTGCTGGTCTAGGAGTGCTTCTGTTATCTCCCCATTCCTTATCTGGAGTCCCAAAGTGACAAAGAGTTAATAGGACATATTCAATGGTAAGTTGGACATATTCAATCTAAGTGCATTCTGTCTGAGAAGAACTTTTCCAAACAAACCAGATGCTGCAGGAAAGACCACTTGTTTCCTGGATATTCTTCAGTAGATGGCTGAAATTTCAAAACACACTGCAAAAAAAATAAGTGGAGGTGATCATGGGGTAGAACGCAGGGATTCTGCAAGGGAAATGCAAAACTCCTACTGGAAATTTAAGATATTTCTTTGATCAGCTCAAATACAGATTTATAGAACATAGATGCTGTGATACTTTAAGCCAATTGGGAATACAGGAAAAGTATTACTGAAGCACTGCATTGTAGCAAAACCTTTTCCCTGATAGATTAGGGTTTTAAGACTGTTAAATCACCAGGAAAGTGAATCATCCTTCTTGCAAGTCAAAAAGTTGTGATAATAAAGATCTCTTCCTCCCCATGAATGATCTTTTCCATCCTCCTCTTGCTTGTAGAATGAGCATATTAGTTACCTCTTTCATTTTAGTAACCTGTTTTGGGACAGCCTGTTTGTTAGTTGGAGGAGCTTGACACGACTTCACATGAATGTTTTCTTAGGCTCATTAACTCAAAGTGGTGTCTTCAGGACAACACGAGGGATCCCAATCAAGGTAGGAAAAGAGCAGAAGATATTTGGGGCAAATTTCATGCAGTTCTCAATTACATTTTCAGAAAGCTTGCCTCTGGATAGAAGTATATCCTAAAGTTTCCATTGTAGCAGCTTTCATTTCTTTCAAATATGCTGCTGAAGAAGACAGAACATCAAGCAGATTTGTTTCCTGCATTTCCATTTGGATTTCTAGACATTCAGGCATTCCAAAGGAACTTCAGAGTCACTCAGATTTGTGCTGTGGCAGCTGAAAATATCAGCAGTCAAAAGGCAAGTTGCACTTAAATGCTCATGTTTTGGATCCTGGGGGGTTGTAACCCAAATGCTTATCTCCTCCTTGCCCTGCTGTGCACAGGGATGCACAGAGGTGTCTGTCTCTCTAGGAGAGCTGGGCTGTCAGCTGAGCCCCTGCATTTCCCACGGGGGTTGGGTCATGAAATGTGACCCCTTATGGAGAATATTTGGCAAGGGGCATCTGTAATCGACACTCCTGGCAAAGGAGATCCAGATGTTTGGGCCCCTTCTCGGTGTGTGTCACCTTTTCACTTTATTGCCTGTGGTTAGCAGCAGACGTAAGAGCTCCAGGTGCAGGATTAAGGGCAAAACCAATCCCCTGATGGAATCTGGCTCCTGCTGTTCCTCGGCGAAGAAGGAGCTGCCACCTGCCATACAAGCTGAGCTTGTGTCCTGCTAAAATCAGTTTGTTCAGCCTGACCAGCCTCAGTTTATGACACTTCTTTTGTACTTTTGCAACTGCAAAAACTGTTTCTCTCCTACCAATACAGGATCACAGGTTTGAAAGAAACCTGCAGGGTCATCGAATCCATTTTCAGCTGAAAAAGAGCAGTATTAGCCCGTTCCCTTCAAATGTGTGCTGAGATCCACCTTACAACCAGTTATGTTTCTTCTGCCACCACTGATCCCAACAGAAGGGACTAGAAAAGACTGCTTCAAGATATTCCTCAGGAAATGCCCACTCATGAAAAGTTAACATTCTCAAAAAACTGGAGCTTGAGTCTTATAAAAGAAATGGTGAAGAAATAGCTACTACTCTGATTGAGGTTTTTTCCCCCCAAAAAGTAGGCGCTTGTTATGTAATCAGAGGAATTAAGAAACTTCAGGTAAGGCACAGTATTTTAAACCTGGAAATTCTTGCTCAGCTAGATTGAATGTTTAAATGAAAAACAAAGAAATCACTATATAGAACAGAAAATCTAATTAAAGATGTTCAAAGCAAAACGATCTACCCTACATGGCTGAGCTGAGTATCATAATTACATGCAACAGATAAAAACTCTTGCTCTCAGCAAGTTTATGTCATGGAAAGAACCAAAAGTGGTTGTGCCCATTCCAAGGTTTCTGCTTTCCAGAGGATGTGAAAGCAAAGACTCAATGGACAGTGGTCAGAACAGAAGACCTCAGACTCAGGTGTTTGTGTTCCAGGAACAGCACACATAAGAACAAGGATTTCTACAAGAAAGGAAAATTGCTTCATGGAGCTGTTCCATGCATCTGTGACAGAGAAAAACCAGATCTGGGAAAAACAAATTTGCTTCCTGGGAAGGAGAAGGGCAGATCCCAGGGGGACCTGTGGGAGGCTCATGCCCCTTTGGAGGGAGCACAGGGCAATACCCTGCTGCATTGCAAAGGGTGGATTCTGTATGTGACAAATTAATTGAGCTCCCAGCACACAATTTTTTATCCCATCATCGAGGCATGCCATCACAGGCGTTTCAAGAAAGAAACCTCCCTGTCCAAAGATGTAGCAAGGAGCTTATTTAACTCTGCACGCAAAAAATGCAACACACAACTCCACGTGCACATCCAGCCCCTGTCATCATTTGGCTCCAGAGCAAATTAGGAACAATGGAAATAAGCATCATAACCACTACTTTACATGGGGGCCCTATGGAACTGCAACACAAAGCAATTTGTCTGAAATCACCCAGCAGTCCAGCAGCAGAGCCTGGAAAAGTTGGAGTCTCCTGTGGCTCTATCCATTAGGTTGTCCTGTGTCAAAACACAGTGAATCTCAGTGCATACAACCCATTTATCCATATCTTACATTTTATGGTGAAAAAAGCTGTAGAAGTGGCTTCCTTCTGCTTTTATAGCTCAAATATTGCCATCATCTTTGAACCTCCACAGTCTTTTTTCTGCTATGCTGTTGCCACCTTCCCAGAGCGGCTGGGCTGGGGACAGTGTCAGCAATCTGATCCCCACCATGACCCATAGTTAGATTCAATCTGACTCATGATTTTAGCAGGTGAGGACACCAGGACACAAGGTGAGGAACCAGAAAGAGAGGCACCAGTGTCCTTCTCAAAAATGGAGAGTGAGAAGAGGGCGATAAATTAAGGCTACAGCTTTATGTGGTAACTTCTGCTGGGAAACGGAAGGCACTACAACTTCATTTTTTTCCTAGCAGGATATAGTGAAATCCCGGGCTGTTCAGGAAGGCCAGCGCGCTCTGTCTGCATGAACAGTCCTTCCTGGACCATAGCTTTCTTTTCTGGAAATGAACTTATCTCTGGATTACAATATTGACAAAATAATCTTTAATTCACCTCAATGGTCCAATCACCTCCCAGAGAACTGTATTAGTGATGCAGCAGAAACTCAAATTAAAACCATAAACTGCCATAATATCTCCAGGCCAAGTTAATATGCAAAATATGATTTATTTACACTTGAGGAAAGGCATTGCCCTGATGGGTAAGGCTGAAAAACTCAGAAAAGCCCAGAGGTTAACCTGAGCTTTTAAACTGATGGTTTCAGTGAGAACAAGCAACATTTGCCCATTGGTTTCTGGTGGTCACACTTACCACTTGTAGCAGAGCCAGGTACCCAGCACCGACATTATCGAAGTTAACTTTAACTTTTGTCCAGTAAAACGTGCCCGACACGTTGTAAAGTATACAGTCACTCATGTTGTTAATTATTTTAGAGTCCAAAGGCATATCTCCTTCTGTCTTATTGATGCACTTCCCAAACTTCCCAGCAAAGAGGTTCACCCCCATGATGCTGAAGATGAGCCAGAAGATGAGGCAGACAAGCAGAACATTCATGATGGAAGGGATGGCTCCCACAAGGGCATTGACCACCACCTTGGGGGAAACAGGAAAGGGAAAACAGAATTAATGTCAGCACTTGTAGGGACACTTTGTTAACAAGCTGTTGTGCACCCTTGATTAATGAGTCTGAACCCTCACGTGGTGACACGTGGATAAGCACTGACACTACCTCAGGAGCCAGACCACCTCCAAAGGCTTCACACATGACTGGTTTTTTCCCTTTGTTAATCAAAGAACTAATCTGTTGGCATCCCGTGCAAAGGGATGATCTTTTTTTCAAGAGAAATCTCTGAATTCAGAAGTCATCTTGACCACTCAAATCTTTCTGGATAGCATGCTTCAGTCAAACTATCATAATAATGTGATTAATTGGAAATGGCTGGGGTGCACTACAGTGACACAAAATAGAGAAAAAAAGATTTCTGAAGTCTTTGACTCCACTCAGGCCTCTGTAGCCAGTGGGTTGTGAACTATAGCCGTGATAAATTTTGCTTAATTAAATAATAACAGATTGAGACATACTGTACTGAGCCAACTTCCCCTATCTGATCAGTATGCATGATTAAAACAGTGAAATCATTATAATTTAACAAAAAAAAATCATTATTTTCTTTCCTCTGCCATGCTGTAAAATTCCTACACATTAACCCAGGCAGGGCTGAAAACCCTGCATAAAATTGTACATTAAAATGAAAACCAGAACGAGCTTTTAAGGTGTGTAAACGATGGCACTGGAAATGGACACCATTCTGAAGCCAAACAAAAAAAACCAAAGGTCAGACCATCCACAGACCCTCTACAGCTGCCAGGTTTGAATGCAGCACTGTAACACCACTACATCAACCAGGCAAGGTGCACATCGTTTACTGTTTTGAGCTCTGTTGTGGTTTAACATGGTTAAGGCACCTCTGCATGTCAAATCTTACACTAAAGAAACAGAATCACAGAATATCCTGAGCTGGAAGGGTCCCACAAGAATCACTGAGTCCAACTCCCAATCCTGCACAGGGCACCCCAAGAGTCACACCATGCAAGACATTTTCTGAGGGAAGAACTCTATCGCAAAATGTAGTTTTCCCCGTCCTGTGCCAGCCAGGTTTCTCCATGTTCACAGCCTTTGGAGATGCTGCCTTTGCAAGGTCCAGGCAATGCTGCTTCCCAGATAGCTGCACACACCAGCCCCACAACATGAATTTGTCTCCATCCCTGTCTCATGCTTTGGAGATTAAAATCTGATAGGCCACTCAGCTCTTCTCCTTCTCCATCTACATTTCTGAAACTGAGACAAGGTGATATTGATCCATAAAAATTAAACTTTATTCAATTGGCGAATTTGATTACGGGAAATGTCAGCTCTTCTTTTCTCTTGTGTTAGTGTCCAATTTTCTGACAAGCTAATAACGTAACATTCACTTCTCCATCATTTTTGCATTGCTGTGGAAGAAAAATACCCGGAGGAGTGAAATGGTTTTCATGCATGTATAGCAGCGGCTTCCTCTACAGTGCACAATACAAAATTATGTAGATCTTCCAAAACTCAGATTTATATTTTGTGCATTTATGAATGAAGCTGATTTTCACACAGGAAAAGCTGTTTGACCAATTGTTTTGTTTTGTTTTTCTGTATAGACCCATTCCTGATGACTTTTCTTGAGGCTTTTTTTTTGTTTGCTAATTTTATCTTTCAGTTTTGGATGTCAATCAATTTCTAACCTCATCATTTTTAGACCAAATTTACTGTGTTAACCAAAATGCCAAATAATTTCCAAATCAAGGGCTTGTTTGGATATAGCCTTGGCTCCTGTCAAAGTAGTTTTCATTTGCTTCTCTGCACAACAATATTTTTGTTCAGTTTTAACCCATGCCAGCACAAAATCACTGCACTTGTGTTACATGTGCTGCTGAACCCAGCTCCCAGTGACAGGACACAGACAGCCAGGTTTCAGCAGTACAACTGATGGCCATGCCCACATCCTGCTTTTTTCCTTCTGCTGAGTTATGTTCAACGGCCTGTAGATAACAAAACATGACATGAGGCTGGAGCAAATCCTGCAACACCTCTCTGAATGAATTATTAACAGGGGGGTTCATTCTTTCCTCGCTGCTTCTGCTCTCACACCAGTGTGATGCCATTTTTTCTGATGGAAGCATTCTTGTTTTGCACTGAGGCAAGCGAGAGGAAGACCTGGATGCATAGAGGCAGGTTATTATCATAAATTCTTGTTAAAAGTTCAGCAGCAAACCTTCCCATGGAAAGGAATGAATTTCTGCTGCACTTAGGAACAGCAACGTATATACCCATGTATAAAAAAACATTTCATACCTGTTGGTTTCCATCAGTACCTTTACAGGTGAAACCACCTTGCAGGTGACTTCTTTAGGGACAGCCTAGAAACTGAGCCATCCTCTGCTTTAACCCAGAGTGGTGCAATCTATATCCTGTGTTTGCTCCCCAGTTCTTCTGATCTCACAACCTCCTCAGCCAAAGCTGATTCAGATTTTTAATCCAGAAATAGACTTGCATGATGAGTTAATCCTCCCTTTGCTCTGAGAGAGCCCATCAGCCTCCTCGCAGTGATTTCAGGCCCAGACTATAACTCCCAGTGAAGCTCAGGCACAGCTTTTGCAAAGACATCTAATTTACAGTGTCATGATGTCAAATAACAGAGGAAAAAATGTATTATTAGATAATCTGTTCCCGGTGCCCTTTGTCCTCAGTGTTAGAAACAGATGCTGCATTTTTAGGTGGAATTTGTTGAACTCGAGGCCTCTGGTGTTAGATGTCTTCTCCTATCATCCCCATCCTCACTGGGGTTGAGTTACCACTGCACATTGCTCTAGGTAATTAAAAAATCAGAGCTTCCTTGTAGCTATCATGGTTCTTTCAGATTTTTAATCACACTCGTAGTTCCCTGCAGAGACTTCCCCATTTTTAAAACCCCCTTTCCAGCTCTTTCATGAAATTCCAGTCTCGAAGCACTGCACTCTCCCTCTGCTTGCTGGGTTATTTCCCTGCATATTTAGGGATTCTAAGAGTCACCTCATTTGTCAGACCTGCCCAAAAGCTTGTGTCCTGTTGAACAGTCACCCTGATCCCTACGTCCTTCTCAGCTGCTGTTTTCCAAGAAACATCCCCCACAGTGACCTACATTCCTCCTCCTGAGGTAGCCGATGTATGTGGTTTTATTAAAATGTGTGTTGTACAACAGATCTATTTTTCACTGTGATCCAGATCAGCCAGCATAATTCCCTTATCTGTAATTTCACTTACACTCATTTTGAGTATTGTCAGCAAAGATTTTATATTTTCTTCCAGATGCTGTCAAAGTACGGATTAAAGATAGTTCTCATTCTGAACCATCCCTCACCCTGAGACGCTCACCACCAAATTTACAGTGTGGTCACTGTTCACAATTACTTTTTGAGATCCATCATCTATTTTAAAACGTGTTTACTTGTCTTGGTACAAAGCTCATGTTATCAACACAATGTCCTGTGGTATCAGATTCCTCCCTGAAATCCAAGGATTCTGTATCAGCACAGTTACCGTCATCAGCATAATTTGTAATCAAATCAAAGACCCATATTGGTTTTACAAGAACTATTCCCATGGAATCATGCTAACAAGCATTAATTATGCTGTTCCTTTCCTGCATATATCTTGTAGCAGTCTCACCACGACTTCTCCCAGTATCATTTTCACATTAAATGGTCTGTCATCATCCCCCTCATCTTTCTAAAATACTGGAATAACCTCCCTTGCAGGGAAATGCCACCTCTGAAACAATTCCCTAATGGACAACAAATGAGGAGACAGGAGAGATGTCATTATTTGGGACAGGCAGATCTAAGTAACTTTATTCTGGGCTCATGCATGGAAAGCCTCTGGGTCTACAGTAACTGTCAGGTGGGATCCTGGTCTTTCTGGGTCTTTTTTTGGGGATTGAGGGGCAGGATGGCACCAGTTCATCCTGATTTTGCAGACTTCTTATGGCATAGGAGCTGCTGAGACTTGTGTCAAACTTGCACAGGTCCCAGACTGTTTGAAGATAGGGAAAGAACTGAGGTCTGATGGCAACAGGTTCTCTTGGCCACCCAAGTGCTACTCTGTGCCTTTGTGTCAGGGAAAATTGCATCCAAAATTTAGGCACAACATCGATGAAATAAGTCTCTTACTGCAGTAAATGAGAACTTTCTTGGTCCTGTTCTAGCCCTGCAGAGATGTTTCAGATATTTGAGAAAAAGGCATTATAACAGAGCAAACTATTATTATTTTCTCGCTGTCAGTGTTTGCTGCTCAACATTATCATTATTTAATCCATCAATGCGCTGGCAATTTTCCTGTGCATTTTGGAGCATATGAACTCCTAATAATGAAAGGTCTAACTGTCCCTAGTCTTGTTAAGTGTGGTTAGACAAACTAAAACTAAAATGATTTGCTTTTCCAATAGCACGTATTCTCAATTATACTTTATCATGGTTTACAAGCTAATTCACCACCTCTGATAGCTCAGAACGACTAAATATATTCCAGCTGCAGCAATGGTGCAAGAAAGAAAAGGGAATATTGACTCAGGGACTGGGGGCCTGTAAGAATGAGCATGTTGGGAGGAAATTTGCTGAGCTGATCCATGTTAAGATCTTCACCAAGCCAGCCTCTTGCTATTCTCAGAGAGAAATGAGGAGTTTCTAATGTTATTTTTTCCCTATGCTACTAATGCTTTTGTGATGTTTTTGGCTCATGTCCCCACTGCTATTCAGGTTTGAATCCAGTTCAGTTAAACTGATGTGAAATCATGAGTAAACAATCGTTAGTTAGAACACGCTAAATTTTGCTTGGGCTTGTAAATCCACCAGTAAAAGCTAAGTCTTCATAAGCCAGATCTAAAGTGATTTGAGAGAATCTGTGCACAAACCACTCTGGTAGCTAAATTACTGCTTTTGCTAATACCGAATGCTGAAATAGTTCCATTTGTGAATGTTTAATAAAGACTTGGAGTGAGGTCATCAGATGACAGGAGTGAGAGCTTTAATTATTGTCAGTAGCACAACCTCACTTTGTGTCTTTGCACTTTGCGTTTTTTTTTTTATTTGGTCAATCACCTTTAAAATATTGCCTGACTGCTGGAAAGATTCTGGTGAACAAAACAATTCAGGTTTGGGTGCCTGGATGAGCAGAGCCTTTTGAATCTTTTTGTCTTAGTACTAACACAGGGGTGGTCTGCAACAATACTTGCCTCATCTTTATCCACAAAAACAGTATGACTTAGCTAATCACAAAAATCTTTGGAACAAAGAGTTATATTGCCAGATCTGGTCATCCACAGAAGAGGAAAAGAACGGGTATGGGGTTTTCCTAAGTTGCTGTATCACCATATTACCTGGCTCATCTCAATTGTTAGGTTCTCCAGCTTTCAGCCTCTTGCTGTAAGAGCATTGCAATGAGAATAGTTCATTGCTGGGAGCTCAGTGCATGACATACACATTTAGTCACTGATGATTCGGACCAAAATTTTGTCAACAGGAAAGCTTTACCCTGAATATGCATTGCTGTGAGATGTGTAGCATTTCCCTTGGTCTAGCAGAGAGATTTGGATCATCAGTATAATTTGACACAGAATTTTGTCACAGATTTGGTTTACTTTGCTACGCAATCTGCAAGGTTAGCAGTAACCTCAGCTCATACAGAACACAGCTGTCACCACCTGCAAGTCATGTGTGGTGTGAGGAATTAAATAAAGTGCTTATCTAAACAATAACTGATTCATGTTAGCAGGTGGGCTTAACAAATAAACAGGTATGCTGTGGGAATATAGCCACAGTGGCAAAGGAATGCGGAAAAGAAAGAGATGGATGCACAAGATGGAGCAACAAGCACAAACTACACGGTTTTAATGTTAATCCTGACATTCCTCATTAAAACAGCAATCTGTTCAAAGGAAAAAAAAACCCACATTCATTCATTTGCTTTCCCTATCTTTAGCATTTCTAATTTTTGCTTTAATTATTAGTGAAAATGTCCTTAAGAACTTTCTAGTCAGTCTCATTTTAATGCGCGTCAAAAACAGGGAGCAAACTTTGGCTTGGTTGTTCCCCTGATACACCTTATAATTGAGAGGTAATTGATAGCCAGATGCTTCCTCATCCAAAAAGCTGGTTTTTAATGCGTAGTATGACAAGTTAGGCAGCAGGATTGGTTTATCATTAAATCCACCCAAGGATGAAGATGGAATGATACAACTGCAATTGAGATCAAGGAGGGATTTCTTTGTTGCTCTGATAAAGCACTATCATTCATTTCCTTTGGCTGACAAAACCACGTACAACAATCCCCTGTTACATATTGATCCCCACAGTTGAGCTCTGCTGGATGCTTTGTGTCCTCTTACCCTCATCCCTTCAAACCGTGACAGTGCCCTCAGTGGCCGCAGGGCCCGGAGCGTCCTGAGGGATTTGATGGGCCCCATCTCGGAGTATCCAAGAGTGTTGGCAACGAGGCTGATTAAAGAGACCTGGATGGAGACACAAAGCAAAAATTCACTCTGTTAGAACAGTCCTGCCATTTTCTTCTCTTCTGACTTTCCTCCCTGGAAAGAAGCAGATGGTTAGTGGAACAGTGGGGGAAAAGGTCTTAAACGGGAGCTGTTACATGGGATCCACACAGAAGAAAGGATGATCCTTCACAAAGTGGATGAGAAAGGAGATCACCATTACAGACCCAGCACTCTGTGCTGTTTTCTGTGCATTCCCCAAGGTGTGTGTACCTTCCAGTACCCAAAACGTGACTCATGTAAGTGTTATAATTTAGAGCTATTTGGAGGAAAGCACATCCAACCCTTTCCAGCAGAGATAAAGGATTTTTGTATCTACATTTAATCACTGGTCTTTAACTAAGTGATTAGAAACAAGTCTTCTACATTGCTGGCAGACCTGACTATACCACAGACCATAAAATAATGATGTTCATGGCTCTTCCATCCTGCTCTTATTCACTTTTTCTGGTTTCTGCAGTGTCTCTAAAGGAGATGGGAATTTGACAGGTGCTCAGTGTTGAGGTTCATACCTTTCAAAGACTATTTCTTTGAAACAAACTTCCTGAATCTGGAAGCAGCATGGAGAGGTTCCCATGCTCTCCATGTTGTCAGAGCTTTTGTAGTGTCCCAGATGGTCAGAAATGTGGGTGGTGTCAGGCACAGGACTGGATTCTGAATGAACTGTGTGGCAGTGGAGATTATGAACACATGGAGCAATGGGGTTTTGCATGCTCAAATCAGTGTTCACAACCTGAGATCTTACTGAGCAAGCAGTGAAAACAAACAGCTCTCCAACACGATAAGTATCATGCCAATTTACATGTATTAAAAAAACCCAAAACAACAAAAAAACCCAACAAGAACTAATCACCACATACTACAAAATACCATTTTCTTAGAAGGAGAGACCTGTGTATATTGTTTATCACAGTTTCTTTTCTTCCTTTTCAATTTGTTTTCTTCTTACCATTTTCACAGCCCCACTCATCACGGTAGGGGATATCTCACTCTCACCAATGGGAATGTGCGAAGCTCATCTGTGAGGAGTGGGTGCTGTTGCCATTTTCAAGATAGCAGCTAAGCCTAAAAGCAGAGGCTCCTCTACATTATAAAAAATAGGTGCTTAGTGTAAGGAAACTCCAGCACCCTCATGAACACTGACAGATCTGGAAGAAAACCTTCCTTTTAATTTTGGGATGGGACGATTTTTACTCTGAAGCCCATTGCTGGCTGACCAGCCCAGCACCATCCCTGAGGTCTGGGATAAATCAGAGTAAGACCAGCCTCCCCTAAGTCCCAAGCCAGTGTCCCTTATGGAGCAGCCTTTCTCCTGAACATGCTTTTATTTATACACCAGTGCTGTGTGCACAAGTAAGCACCTTTGTAAAAACTTGCTCAATTTGTTAAATTATTTACCTGCTGATGGCTTTATTGTGGCATGTGGGTGACTAAGGGCAGGAGGTCTCAGAGAAACCAAGCCCGAGCTGGGGTTTCTGCCAGGATAAATCAGCCCACCTCTGCAGATGACTAAGTGGCACAGAGGCTGGCTGTCACCCTGTACCATGTCACTCTTTAACAAGGTGTGACACAGACTCACCTCCTGTGTGCAGACCCAGCGGCTGGGGAGGAAGGAAGGGCTTAATAAACACTTCTGCCTTTTAGTGGTGAGTGCCCTGTAAGAACATCACAGTAGACAGGCAGGCTGGGTTCACGGTCTGATGTCTTAGGCCCCGTAGACACTGGGGAGGTAAAAATCACCCGCAAAGCCTTTGCTTTCATCTCTAGGAGAGCAGATCTGAACCTGTGACCTGAGCATGATGCCTAAATAATTTTTGAGTAAGCAATGCCATAGGTTTGACATGCTCCTTTCACCCAAATCCTACTCACCCAATGCTCACAGTTGAAGATGAAAATCTGGGTTTAACTTAAAAACCGTCTTCAGTTCACCAATGCGTCCATTTTCTGCCTTCCCTGTTTCTCACCAGCCTGGTTTACAAGCCTGTACTCTGAAGTTGCATTAACACACAGTTCAAATCCTCCCCCTTTTATTCACTCTACCCACTAGTTTAATGTTGCCTAAATAATGAGAAAGGGCTGAAGATTTGTCTAACAGCAGTAAACAAATGTGTACTGTAGTTATATACTAAAGCCATTCAATTAAGTCATCTTAAAAGTGTAAAATAACTGCTATTATGGAGAAATCATGATAGAAATAACTATGGGGCACATATTTCTGTCTTTGGTGGAAAAGTTTAGTTAGTGCACAAAACAGCCTTAACCTCACAAAGCCTCGGAGGTTCCTATCCAGAAAGGCTGAAGGTGTAAGAAAAACAGCTCAATGATTGTATGCTCAGAGATGGAAACCAAGATCCACACACTCACATGCCAAGGGAAGATCATTCACTTGTAACATTGATCCGTAAAATGAATGTAGATCTTTAAATGAAAATTAATCAAAGACAGGGTACCAACACCCTTCTTTGCTGGTTTCACCCATGATGACTGAAAGTCAAATCTTATCAAGGTCTTCAAACTGCTTTGGTTGGTGCATCTGCATGATTCCTCCCTCATCCTGGATTTGTATCCTATAACTGCCCTTTCTCCCAAGGCAGAAGGTTTTTGGTTCAAGTCCTGCAAGACCAGATTTTGGATCTGAGTGGGTTCCCATTTTCTTTTGAGTGCCATAAATGTCACCCTGAAACACATCACAGGTGGTGGTGTCCTCCTGACACAGATTTACACAGCATTAGATATCTCTGCAGAGGATTAGGTCATGAAGCTCTGTGATATTTGGCAATGATTTACAAGGCTGGAGTCAGAGCAGAGTTTGAGAGAACTTGTTTAAATGCTTGGATGTTGGTTTTGAAGGTATCCCTGTCAAATTTTATTTATAGGAGAATTACTAACTCAGGGACTTGGCCATTTGTACTTGATTAAAAGTGACCCGGAAGGTTATTTTTAGGAAAAAAATCAAGCAGCTTTGAAAATTGGTGCTGACTGCCCCACATAATCACAACAAAAGGTGAAGTCAGCTATTTCTGTTATTTTTTTATTGTTGCA
Source organism: Ifrita kowaldi (assembly GCA_013398055.1). Lineage (NCBI taxonomy): Eukaryota > Metazoa > Chordata > Aves > Passeriformes > Cinclosomatidae > Ifrita > Ifrita kowaldi. Next base: position 716,139 of record VZRS01006356.1, on the reverse strand, counting down.
AAACTATACAGCCCAGAGCTGCTCTAAAGTTCTGCTTTGTGCTCTGCTCAGAATCAAAAATGTACTGGCACCCAGAAAACACCTCTAGGGTCAATGTAACCTCCAGATTCAGAATAAGTCACACACACATTTCTAATCTTTTCAGTACCTGTTTGCAAATAATTTTGAAGGTTTTTCATAAAAATCTACCCCTGAGGTCCAGGCAGCACTGTAATATGGTGGAGAGCAAGTGAATCCTAAGGAGTCACTATTTCTTGGAACCATTTCCCATGAAACACCCAATTTGCTGTTGACCTTGAGCTTTCACCTCAACTTCACCTTTTACACGGCAGGTTACAGGTAAGGTATGGAAACCCTCATCCTCCTGTGCACTTCTTCTGAGCCAAGCAGATTTATCACTGCTCCCGTTTGCTCTGCTTCCAGCATTTCCCTTGAAGGTCTTTCCAGAACTTGCTAGATCTTACTAAGAAGATTTCACAGCTTTCCACTTTATCAAGGAATAGTTTCCCTGTGTTAGGTCTAGACTGTTCCTTATCCCCTTGACTTGCTGCTCATTTGGTGCCCCTGAAGTCCCCAGAACAACGTTGTCACCAGGATTTTCTATCTAACCTGAAGTCCAGTGCACAACCTGGCCAGCAATGAGGATCCCTAAGGGGGAGAGAAGTCCTCATAAATCAGTGTGTGCAATCCTGCCTCCACAGCCTGTGACACATGTCTCACTAAACTCTTGGACTAGGATGTCCATCACGTGGCAACTCTTCCTTTTTGCATTCCCTGGATCATCTCAGCACAGCCAAGAGCCCAGCCTCAGTGCTGTCAGACACTTCCCAAAGTTTTTTCTGGCCCGAAAGAGTGGAAACCCTAAAAGAGTCAGCATTTACTGCCCAGCTCAATGGTAGAGTTTCCCAGCAAAGCCCAGGCTCCTGGAAAAGCCTTGTAGATCCTACCTAAACTATTCATCTTCTTGCTATCGTTGACAGGCAGAGTGTGGAGCTCTCTCTGATTCTGGCATCTAGAGAAGATTTTTGCCCCGGTTCCTCACTTTATTTGCCCAGAGATAGTTTTATCTATTTTTCTATAAGTTTATTGTGTGTATATATATAGACCTGTATTTTTATACTCCCACATATTTCTCTATTGCCACATATTTCTCTATTCCCACATGTTTCTACATTCCCACATACATCTACACACATGTTTATCTGTACAGATTTTACAATAATCTGCATGACAGGTGCCTGGAGCTGGGAGGAGGGAGAGATAAATGAACCCCACAGCTTGTATGGTTGCCATTTTCAGTCTCATAATCAAGGGAAAAATGAGAGCATTTAATTCTGGTGCACTGGGCACTACAAATACCAGCCATGGGGGTTAACAAATCTGTGGCTGTTGTTTTGAAAGCCAATCTCCTGGTATCTATGTGTCTTGGTGGCATTAGCTTGGGTCTGGAGTGTCCCACTGTATGATATTCATATGTGTTTCCATGGCAAAATCAAGAAAAATCAATGAATTTAGAGTGCTAGAACACAGGGATGGATCTCTGATGAACGGCTAGCCTCACTGATAGCTGTATAAATTATATAAATACATATATAATATAACTCTAATGAGAGTAATTTCTGAATGCCTTAATAATTTTGACAATCCACTTCAAAGTCTTGTCCAGGAATCAACATTTTTTCAGTAATTTCCACTTTCTTGTCATAATTTCAACTATTTTGCAGAATTTCTGTCATTCTTAAGGTAAGAAATATAACTTGTGTATGTGTCCAGATGGCACCCAGAGTAGTGTTAAATTCCCAGTGTGCCCATGCTGGTCTCACGGCCATTGACCAGTTACAGATATGCAGCATTGTCTGACTATTTAAATTATTCACCGTGAACACACAGAGATAAAATTCCACAATAATTTTAAGTGTCTTCATTATCTGACAGTGACTTAAGCAATCAGTGTTGTAAACCAATGTAAACCAGTGTAAACCCAGTACAGCCACCAGAACAGAAGTTTAAGGTGGCAGAAAATAATTTATAAAGTAGGGAGTGTGATGATGCAGCACACAGAGGGAAAAAGGCCTTTAATCAGAAGATCATAGACGTTTTTTTCCCAAGGACTGATTGCATTTAGAACAGCAGTGGGTTCCTCCCTACGTGAACACACTTTAATATCATATTAGCAGCCTCCACAGACTCCCAGTCCATGGTGGATTACAGGGAGTCAGGTGCACAGAGTTTGGGAGCAGCGTTTCACCCAGGGCCAGTGGAGATTCCTATAGCAAGGAGAAACTGGAATAAACTGTCTGAGCTGGAATAAAGGCTGCTCCTCCCTTTTTTTCATTCCTTCCCACCAGCCTAAAAGGGCATGATTTTAGATAACCTGGGAGCATCCACAGACCTGAGCAGCACCATTCCAAGGCAGGCACTACCCAGCACAGACTGCATGTTTTAATAAACCCCTGACCACCACTGAGATGAATTAATAGCAGCGACCTGAAAACAAGGAATTCTGCCTGAGCAACAGCAAAATTCCTCCTTGGATAATCACATAAACCCTAAACTCGACCAGAATCTCCACTAAATGCCTGCTGCAGCACACATCTGAGAGCAATGCCCTGCGAGTGTCTGTCTCAGGGAGAAGGGGAGACCTCCTTCCTGGTATGGGCAACAGCATATGCTTTATGCAGCTGGGGATTTCATCAAATTAACCTGCTTGTTCAAATTAGAGGGGAGGGAACAGCAGGCAAAAA